>JAIFTH010000221.1:0-43497 GCA_019968535.1 Fragariocoptes setiger | reverse complement strand
AGCAGTAGCAGCAGTAGCAGCAGCAACAGCAACTACACCATCCATCAGCATGATGGGTTCCAGTGGCATTGTCATGTCAACAGAAATACCAGGTGCCACAGAGAAGATCAAATGCAGTGTGATACCGAAAACAACCAATAACTCAAGGTGTGACTTATTTTCACATCCACAACATATTCAAGACACTGAGTGGCGACAAAACTCAACAGTCTCGGGTTCAAACCATCTCATGAGCAGCATGATCTCATCAAATACATCAGTGGATAATTTTTTTCGGTGCCATGTAATTGGTTGTCATAACAGAAAGACGAAAGCAACAAGAAGAACAACAATACCTAAGACTCTTTACCATTCAACAACAGCACCTAAATCAAGACACAGAAGCAACAACAGCTTCAAATACAGATCTAGATTATCATCCAGACGAAGGACGTCACACAATAAATCGATGAGTAATCGCTCGAATGAGCATCAATCAAAAAACAATATGAGGCCAACAATATTGTTTGCAATCATATATTCAATGGTCGTGCTGCTGCACATACTGACCATAACGCCAGCGATGAATCAGGCACAAAATATTGACTCAACGTTAGATGGACAACAACAACAAACTGATCAACATCAACAAGAGCAAGTTCATGCTGAGCAAACACCTGTTGCTTGTTCCGACTGCTCATCGGGCATTGAGATTGTCTCATCCAATGTTCAGTCGTCTAATCTGAATGATAGACCGCCAATTGTTGACCAGCCAATCGAGGGCAGACAATTGAGTCGTCCAATCAATAAGGCTAATTTTGACAGCATAACTCATGGACGAGGGCGCACCGAGCACGCGCAACATCGTGATGTCGGCGACAACTATCACAATAATCATCGCCAGCAGCACACGACTCGGCCTGCGCTTCACGGCGGCCAAAATAAACCAACGAAAAGTTCGACCGTCGATCAATCATCGTACGTAGCGCCAATCATTCCACATAATTACAACTATAATCCATTTACATATCACAGTCAACCAGCACCGCAGCAGCAACATTATCATCGTCACCAAGGACATCATCATATCAAAACAACTCAGAGGCCGGCGCGCAAAGTGTTCAAAATGTTGCCGCCGCAGAACTGTAGCTCTACCGGTAGCACGGTGTGCGATACAGTAAGCAGCTACCCTAGCGATGAGATATTTCGTGTGGTGAGCGACACGAAGAAACAACTGTCGGGTACTTCGTTCAATCTGAATTCGTTTTTTTCCGACGAGAGCCGGAATGCCGACGAACCGTTCGAGGCGCCGCCGGAAGCCAACGCGAACCGTCGTCCGCACCAATTGAAGCGCCGTTTAACTTCCGGAATATTGGTCTACAGCACGGAGGTCAAGTATCCGCATGAACCGGCACACTCTTCGCACTCACGGCATCACATTTACGATACATCTACGGACGAACACATCAAGCCAATCAGTCAAGTGAAATTGACCGATGCCGACGAGAATGCCTATGTCGATGAGGTAGCCACGTCGCCAGACGATACATTTGATCAACAGCAACAACAGGGCGTTAGGAGAAGTAATAAGAAGAAATCGTCGCCAGTGCAGACAGCTCATGACAAATCGCAACAAATACAATTTGAGGAGCGCGAACCGTCGCTACAGTTTGACTTCATGGACGATCTGAGTCGATTGTCGCGCCAAACATATCAAACAATACCGCATTCAAGACCGACCACAACCTCGTTGCAACGGTCTGTTCGACAAGCCGACACTTCACCCACCGAGAATAATGACAACAACAGCAACAGCAATGACAGTGCCACGCCATCTACTGACACTGAAATCGGCGACGAAATCAAGCCATTGTGCAAAGTTAAATCGATCTACATAACGCCTAGGGCGGCTGTAAGTAGAGTGTAGATTGTTAATGCAACATAATTGGCTACATTCAGATCATAAGTAATCATTAGTTATATGCTAACAATGTTATTATCATCAACAAACTATATCCAATGTCTCTTATATACCACGAAAGCTCAACGATAAACGCCAGTGGAAGTATGTGGTCAACACGCCTGAAATCGATCCTCAAATCAGACAAATCATACGCGTTGACGTGTGTCAGTAAGTACTTGTAATATAGTATATGACGATTGATTGTTTACCTAGTCATTATATTAACTGAAAGAACCGTTTGTGTTTCATCAAAAACTGCCTCAGAGAGCCGTTAAAGAGTTGCTCGGAACAAGTATCGCTACCGTTCGGATTTAGCAGTCAATGGTGAGTGGCTTGTTATTAATGAACTATTAAAGAGTTATCGTGTTGACAATCAATGCATTTTAATTACAAATTCCAATTCAAATGATTATTCAAAAAACAGCAAGCAAAAATATGCAAAAAAGAAGCTTTTAGCCATCAACGGCGACCGTGGACAACTGGAAGTGGATACATTCTTTATACCGAGCTGCTGCGTATGTCAAGTGATTCGAAATTCTGATATATTGGATACAAAAAGCCGCTGATTGAGTGCAAAAATAAACTGACTCATTTGAAAGATTGCTGTCCATCAGGCATCGAATCCGAGATTGGCTCACCCGAATCATCGAATACAATCCGTTTGTTCCAGACGATATTTTTCTTCTTCAACTCTTTCTTGATAGCGGCAGCCTTCGAGATCGGCTTGACTTTCCGTTGAGGCTCCAGAGCCATGGCAACATCTTCGGGCCCAAGGTTGTCGTAGTCAGGAATATCGGCCGGGCCTTTCGGCACCAAAAGATTATCGTCGTCTTCGCTATCACTTGCGTCTAAATTGAAACCTGATAACGGGGCCTTGGGTTTGCTTGCCTTCTTGTCAGGTTTATAATCGGGTTTATCGGATTTGTCGGATGTGGCTTTGAAGCGTTTGGCCGATCTGCGCTCGAGCATTCGCACGCGCGGCGTTATGGCCAAGCCAAGAGATTGGGAGAATGCAATCAGATCGATTTTGGCCGGATCGAATACACTTTTATCATGTGTGTTAGCTAGATATTTTAAATAGGCTTTAAAGGCACGCTTGGCACTATCTTTGAGCTGAACATCACGAGCGCACAAAGCTTCAGCTTTACGCTGCGTCCAAACTAATGTTTTTGAATTGAGGGGAGTTTCACTGATGGGAATGCCATGCTTCGCGATTTTCTCTAACATTGGCTCTTTTTCGTGGGGCATGAGAACGAGCAACGATTGACCAACCTTGTTGAGTCGTGCTGTGCGCCCAGCTCGATGTATGTAACAAGTCACATCTTCAGGACAATCTAATTGAATAACCCAATCGACATTGGGAAAATCTAAACCTCGAGCCACTACATCGGTGGCCACCAATATTGCATGCTTGAGTTTATAGAACTGTTCGTAGATCTTCATACGTTTCAACTGATGCAATGTACCATATAATGCTAACAGTGTGGTGCCAGGTCTCATGCGACAAAGCAAATCATGCACATATTTGGTCTGTTTGCAGGTGGCCAAAAACACTAGAATCTTCTGACGCTTGTGATCGCGAAAGAATGTCCATAAAAAGTTGAGCTTCTGATGTAAGTCAAGCACAATATAACTTTGACTTAACGATTCAGGCGTTACTACTTCGGAATTTTCGTGTACAGACACTAGTACGGGATCTTTGAGACTGAGACGGGCCAAATCTTTGACTGAACGCGTCTGGGTGGCGCTGAACAGCAAACATTGTCGGTTGGTTGGCAAGAATTCGATAATTGCGTTCATATCGTGCTCGAACCCCATATCAAGTATGCGATCGGCTTCGTCGATGATGAGCATCTTGAGATTGTCACATTGGAAGAGATAATTTTCGTCCATGTGCTGCTTAAGACGGCCTGGTGTGCATATGATGATGTTCAATCGATCCATCCGATTGCGCTCAAATTTAAGGTCTTTGCCTCCGATGATGAGACCAGCACTGAAGTTGTGGAATTTGCCGATCTTTTTCAGCACCTCAAATATCTGATAGGCAAGCTCGCGAGTCGGTGTGATGATGATGGCGCCGACACCATCGTTTTGAGACCATTTATCGCGATGCAGACACTCGAGCATTGGCACTAGGAAGGCCAACGTTTTGCCGGAGCCAGTTTTGGCGGCGCCCAGAATATCAAGACCGCGCATAGCAAGACCAATAGATTCTCTTTGAATTTCGGTGGGCTTATAATAATGAGCTGCATCAAGTCCACTGAGTGTTGAGCGTGACAAACGAAAATCTTTAAACCAAACAATCGGACGGCCTGTGACAGATTTTTCTTCTTTGGCCGACGGTTCTGTCGTGTTGGCGATGTCGTCCTCCTGATCAACAGTCTGCTCCTCCATATCTGTGCCGCTCATAATTAGATAGAATCAATCGAAGGTTGATAATATCAGAAATGGAAGCAACAGATAATAACGATAATAAATAACAAAAATAACGATAATGTTTACTAAATTATCGACAAAGCCACTGTGAAAGCACGTGGATGATGCATAAATATGGCGCACAATTCAAACAGAAATGCTCGTGAATTTTGCGTACTACGCAACGTGCATGAACGCTTGGCGCATGCACGTGTTCACAATTTTATTTTTGTTTGCTGCTTTCACAATACAAGCAACTTTGACCAGATAGACTTATGCTAACTGATACGAAAATTAGTATCTCGTGTGTCATGGACAGCGACGGCGCATGTGCGCGCGTCGTCGTCTGGCTTCGCCGACTAGCTTGCTGGGCGCTAGCAGCTAGCAGAACAGTTGGGGCCGCGGCGCATGGGCCGAGGGCGTGTGCACGTGTTGTGCCGGATAACTGGCTAGCTTGGCGTGCATGTGCTTGTGTGTGGCGCAGACGACGAGAATAGCAACGTCGACGAGGCTTGTTTATTTGCAATCGTAACGTCACGTTGCGAGCATATGATCGCGTTGACAGCGTGTGTACGATTCCGAATTTGTGTGTTAATAGTTCGTATCAAAACAAAATATTGTCGTCGCTATTCCGTTATGACCTGCATGGCAATATTTCGTTGACGAGTATGTGTGTGCGTGTCAATCTTATTGTTATTGTGTGAATCAATGCAGTATCATAACAGTCACGTTGATCGTCAGTTGATTGATCATAGTTTGGAAACAGCAACGCACACTCATTGTTTGAAGTAGCCAACTCAAAGACAGCTTCATCAATGTAACCACAAATCAGCATCAACTACAGCAGCAACAACAACAGACATCATCTTCCAATCTCAACAGCTTATCACGTGCTTCCCATTCACAACGTGTTCTCCCGACCTAAGTCAAATCGAATCAATCTGTCGTATCCTATCAAAACAAGAATGACCATGTACATCGAACACTGATCGGAATAGAAGAGAAAGAGAAAGTTTAATTTCAACACCAATCAGACTCAAATCGATCACTATTATTATTTTATTCGTGATCAACATCGAATAACGTCTTACCATTTCACACTGACTGATAGAATTTCAACTTTTAGTAATTAAAACTTCATTAATCAACGATCATTCACATGAACAGTATAGCGGATCGAAAATCTTATACAGCGAGAAGCCATCATCGAGTGTTTATCTGAACACGTGCTCAACACACAAATAATAACAAATAAGCAGGCATAGCAGGCAAATAACAGCGCTTGCTGTCGTTACGACTATTGTCGTGCTCACACTGCACTAGTCACAAACATCACCAACAGATATTCAGTTTACAGCTCTGTCGCCTCACACAAAATCAGGCACAATTATCAAGGTTGTGCATGACAACAGACGAATATTTCGTTCGTGATAATACGTGCTGACAACGACGATCGACAACGTGTGCAGCGTGCGCTTCTTGAAATCTTCAGCCGAGCTTAGCTCAGTTCATCGAGCTCAGTATTGTCAAAGTTGATGCTCATCAGATGCTCTCAACTTGATAGTCGTCAATATTCGAACTTTTCATTCATAATCTATCATCAAACCATCACACGACATCGAACAACGACATTTGATCATCATCACTCAAGGTAAGTTTAAAAGACAAACTGCTTGAAACGAAACTTTTTGTTTGTTGTTTTTCCACAGCTCAGTTCGTTATTGATTCAACGAGAATCTATGTAGATTTTTTTCAGACTATTCTCGAAATAAATCATCAATTGTGTAAAGATTATTGTGTCATATCTTATTTAGAAATTGCTAGATATTTTCTCGTTCGTTTTTACACAAAGAGAACAAAAGATGAAGATTATCGTTTCTTGATATCTGTCGTCTTTGTCACTATCATCTGCTTGAATAAAACAGCTCTCTGGTAATATGAAGGAGCCAGCAGACAGTAGCTTGATTGAACCAGCCAGCCAACAGTCTAACTATAAGTATCTTGACTTATCTTGGAATTGGGACTGTCGTCGTCGTCGTTGTGAAACCTAATGTAGAACTAACATGTCGAGCACGTGCTTTGCACTCAACTCATTGTACCGATATCTGTTTCTATCATTTCACTACAATAGCATTGTAGAAACGCATTGCAAAAACGCACACATTGAGCTCTCATAGTTTTTCATTATTTATTTATTCTGTTCTCGAGTCTCGTCTCTTTGACTCAGGTTCTCTCTTTCCAAACTCTCGTTCGTTCTCCATCTCTTCCTTTTTTTTCTCAACGATCCCAGTTGTTGAGGGCAAGCTTTGCAACATTGCCTACGTTGTGTGCGTTGTTCGTTTGTGAGTGTGTGTGCGCGCGCTTCCTTACTCTGACTTTGACTTAAACTTTGACTCCTTCAGAGATCTGGCGCCTTCTTTAGTGTCTTCGTTGTAGGAGCTAAAGTAGCGCTAACCCAACAGACAGCGATCCGAGCGTTAGCCTTTGGGTCCATAAATTGATCTCATAAATCGATTTGGCGTGCGGCACGTGCGCCGAACGCGTCGTGACGCACACAGAGCGTCGCGCCAAGACACAGGCCGTGGCACTGAGACCACTACACTACTCTTTCGTTGTTGCTACTACGACAAGACTCTTAACAACAGCAACAGTAGCAGCAGCATCAGTAGCAGCATTAACAACAACAGAAACAGGAACAGATATCGACCAGTACAATGTTGGCTAGCTATCTTGCAGGTTATGCCGACAGACACACGAACACATAGGCACACAAAGCTAAAATTGAAGATATCTGGTGTAAGCTATATTATAACAATAGTGACAGCACGCGGACTATAATGAGGCTCCCCACAACGAACCAGAATGAACGAAAGAAGCTCAAATGAATGAAGCTGCTGCTGTTTTTGTGTTGTAACTTGCGCCGGCAAGAAGACGATGCATAGACGTACTGGCAATACATTGGTGGCTATGTGTTGAAAGCTATGTATGTATACTAAAAAGATAGTGCCACTAGACTATGCCTATGTATTCTCGTTTCGTTTCTTCTGGAATCGAGCAGAATAGAATCGAATGGAACGAGCAGCGTGCCTCGTTGAGCAATTCTCTCGTTGCCAAGCTCGAGCTTGGCACCTGCATACCTTTGCTCGTGCACATGTAAAAGCAAACTAACACCTGCAAAGTAAAGCAAAACTGGCTAGCTTCTCTCTATTCTACACTATTCTACTTTACTTGCGTCAGATTCTTCCTCTCTCTCTCTCTCTCTCTCTCTGCCTTTCACTCGTAGCTTTGCGACGTTATACATTGTATTGTTGTATATTGCGAGCAACAACAATCGTCAGTTAGCTGACGAAAGTTGTGCGTGAAAGTAAAAACGAACAGAAGTGCGAATCCCAAAAAGGAATTCCAAATCGCACCTGGAACACTATGAATGTGTGCGAGCACGTCCAACGGTTCGTTGCATATTTGAGTGAATGTGTGCATTCAAGTCTGCACAAGAAGTTATTGTTGTTGTTAGATTTGTCTCTTACTATCATCTATTGTTGTTGTTGTTAGTGTAGCACAGCAGTATGGCACAGTCAATAGCCATCATGGGCGCACACGTACCTGGTTCAGCAATCGATTGCAAATCTATAACTGTGCTCACTCAGGTGACAGCGCCATTCTTTCTTTTCTTCTCTCGCTCTCATTCGCACTTTTATTTGGCTAAACGAGCTTACTCTTGGCTTGCCAGCTATCTAGCTACACATTCATTCATTCGCACGTTTATTCGTTCGCTCGTTCGATCATCATGAAAATAAAAAGACTTTCTTTATATTTCTTGTGGCTTGACATTACCGTGGCCGGCATAGCTCTCATTCAATCTGGCTCTAAAACGAAAAAGAGAATGAAGAAGAAGAAATGACAAGAACTTAGCACAGCACGAGCAACCTAAAACACTTTTCGCTGATGGTGCCCCTTCCTCTTTTCCTTCTTTTGTCAGCTGTTTAGTAAAAAGAATCTCCCACTGAGACGAAATGTGAGTGTACCAACTAAGTGTTGTTACATTTACACTAACTCTTGCGAGCCAGTTAGTCAGGTCTATGTTTCTAGCCCCTCTTCTCGTGAAAGAACTTTGTTTTAACTCGTGTTTCTCGCTCGTGCTTCAGAGCAAGCTTTCACATTTACTTCTACCTTGAGTTGTCTTTTAGTTTTGGAGAATGAAAATAATCCAAAAAACGAAATGTTTAAAAGGAAAAATGTTTACTCTCGCAAACTTATTGAGTAGATATTAAGCTACAAATGCGTTGACAAAAATGAAGAAACACTTCTCTTTGAAACTGAGAGATCAAGACGTAAAAGCAAGCATACAAGATACGTGGAACCCCAAATGAGAGAAACAAACTGACAACAGAAGCAAAGAGAAATGGAGAGAACCTTTCTCTCTCTCTCTCTCTCTCTCTCTCTCTCTCTCTCTCATGTCACACGAACACACACCTTTGTGTCGCACCGTATAGTGTCATGCTGGGGCCAATCATCTCACTGTTGAAGTCTGCTCGCTCGCTTGTCTTGCTTTTTGTTGTTGCGGGCTTCCTTGCTCGCTCGC
Source organism: Fragariocoptes setiger (assembly GCA_019968535.1). Classification (NCBI taxonomy): domain Eukaryota; kingdom Metazoa; phylum Arthropoda; class Arachnida; order Trombidiformes; family Phytoptidae; genus Fragariocoptes; species Fragariocoptes setiger. The sequence continues at coordinate 34,558 of JAIFTH010000221.1, read as the reverse complement.
TTGTTCCTTGGCTAGCTGGCTCACTTGCTAACTTTGACTTTGGCCTGCACGTGCAAGCAAGAGAGCAAGTCCGTCGGAGTTAAAGTGCATCGAATGTAATATAGCTCTCTTCACTAGAAGTTTTCTTTGTTGCTGTTATATATGGTGTCACAGTTTTGGCTGTCTTACATGTTCTCACACGAGGTTGCTTTTACACCATTGTTATGGCTATTGCACTATTGGTTTCCCACATTGCCATTTCTATTGGCCAACTTACAATGTGAGACAGACTTACAAGCGATAAGCAAGCAAGTTTCAAGTAAGCTAACGAATGAACGAGACAGAAAGTGGGCAAGCAAGCCGACAGACACTACTGTTAGTAGCGGTTGTAGCAACGGTAGCAGCAATAGCTAAATAGCCCAACCGAGAAATAACGCCCACTCGCTTGTCTGGCTAGCAACGAACCAGCAGAGGGGAGGACTGACGGACGGACGGACGCAGCGGCCGCGCCCCATGCACGTGATAGTATTTGATAACTCGCGCCCGACTAGGCTCAGCTCGGCTCGGCTTCACTTGGCCTCAGTTTGGCTTGGCACTAAAAGCACTCAACTCAAGCTTTGGATGCTTTGCCACTTCTAACATTGCTTTGCGCTGCTAACACTGCCAGAATTGCTGGCAATGGTAACCGAACTGGTGTTGTTGTTGTCGCTGTTATGTCGTCCGTGTCTACAGAGAAAAGTCAATAGCTAACCATCTGCTTCTGCTTGTGTTGTTGTTGTTGTTGGCATGTAACAAAAACACGTGGTGGGAAACACAAACATACACACCAGCATACAAGCACACACACAAACACACTGGTGAGCAGGCAAGCCACTAACACTAGCGTACGGCAAGCGAGCACGTGCTCGGCAGCCGGCAGATATACAAACACAAGCACGAGCGCAGCCATTCTACACTGCTCATACGAATTGGCATGTGTGTGTGCGTGTGTTAGCCGACAGTACTGGTGTTGGGATTTTCATTATGTGGGTGGGATTTTGTTATTGAATAAAACTGGCTCACTCTCTCCGGCTGTCGGTCTGTCTCTTAGCTTGCTTGGTATCTGGGTTTGGCTTGCTAGCTAGCCTGTGTGTTTCAATCTGTCTGTCCGCCGCTCATATGTTGAGCAGCAAACTAGCTAGAGAGCAGAGTGCTCACAGCGGCAAGCCCGGCTTCCCTCTCAATTGGCACCGCACTGTTCGTTGAGAGCCTCATTTTGGCGGCATCTCACTCTCTCGCTTGCTAGCTTGCTTGCTACTTGGCGAGTCTCAAGCTAAAGCTCAGACCTCAAAGTGAGTGAGTCCTACGACAAGCCAAACTGAATCAAGTGAGAAGGCGAGAAAGCTGGCCAGCAGTGAAATAAAAACGTGCGCATTAAGCGTACACCTTGCTTGTCACAGAAGCTCACATGATCCTCATGGCTAACGCAGGACCCCCGCATACGTTGTATCGGTTATTTCATTTTAGTTCAAACTCCTGTTCTTTTCCCTCCTTTTAGCTCCTCGTCCGTTCGCTCTTTCTTTCGCACAAGTGTTCGTGTTTGTGTTTCTCTAATTCAACATGAGATCCATTCGATTTAATGTAACGATTTTCTCTAAATCATCGAATTTCTTTTTCTTTTTAGAATGAGACATCCATTCTTCCCGTTAGCATGGTTCTATCCATTCTGCCGTTGAGTTTTCTTTGTATAAACCAAGTCCACATACATACTATCGACGATCGTATGATATTTCCTCTGCTGGAGCATCTTCTCATGTTCGTGCGTCCGGCCGTTCATCCGACGTTCGCCAGCTCTCCAAATAGTTCTCTCTGTCTCTTGTACTCGCACATTCGTTCGCGCTCGTCGTTCATACTTTGTATGGATGTAGAGGCTCGCGTGTGCGGCCTTGAGGGCCTCGCGGGAGTGCGCCTGTCGTTAGTGTGTCTGAAATCCACTGACATTTACCAGTCACTAGCGACACTGTGAATGATCTTGTTTCGCTAAACGGCGACATCTTCTTTGTCGCTGTTTGTATGTGTGTTTACTCTCGCTCGTATGTATGTGCAAGATCACTGCAAAGTGTGGTTACCAGCAGAACAGCTGACAACGAACTAAAGAACGAGCAAGGTGTCGTTGTCAAGCTCTTTGTGGAGATGTTCGTCCCTCTCTACCAGCGTTTGCTCTTCTTAATACTCGGTCCCTCAAGTTATGCATGTCAGTGTAAGTACATGTGCATGTTAGGTTAACTGTCTAAGGCCCATTCACACTCTTGTTCCATTCTCTCTGAAAGCATGGCGAAGGTTGCAAGAAGTCTGCTGCTAGATGGCTATCTAGCTGGCCGGCTGTCACTTGCCCTGAGAGACCTGGAAGCTGTCGCATTAACGTAGCATACGTACGTTGAGTTTTTTCGGCCAGCCAACGAACACCAACATTGGTGGCGACGATCACGGTGCGCATTTGAATGAGCTGTCCATGAATACAAAATATAATAAAATCTACACGCACTTTCATTCACACTCGAACACTTTTGCCAAAAAGAGACCACGATCTCTTTTCGACACCAACGACAACGACGACGATGCTGACGACAGGCAAGCTCGCTTGTAGCCAACGCAAAACGAGCTCTCTTTTTCTTTTTTCTTTTGCCTCTTATTTTTTCGATCTCTCCTTCTCTCCCTCACTACAACAATTCGAACAAAAAGAATAGAATGGAATGGAACAAAACGAAACAGAACAGAATATCGAACTCAAGGCGTAGAAGGCGTTGGGTGCGTTGAGAGTAGGCAGGCACAATTCGAGCGCCTCAGGGCTGTTCTTTTCTCCCTGCTCTCTATAATAGCAAGAACACTGTCGAATGTTGAGCATTGAGGATTGAGTATTGAAATTGTGGCTTTTCGTCGGCGTCGTCGTCGTTGCCGTCGTCATTTCTCGAATCGAGTGACTGAGTGAGCAAGCGAGTCAGCAAGCATTGTGAAAAGCATATGTACGCTTTGCCACTCACAGAGTGTGTCCGTGTGCTTGTGTCACACCCTGAGCACATTGTTGGGCTTCATGAAATCAGCCACAACAAAGTGTATCACGAACTATGGCTAGTCAGTCAGCGCGCGTGCCAGAACATTCTTGTAAATTGAATTGACGTCATTCGCCCACGTACATTCAATTTTTGTTGTCCCTATCTTTCTTCTTGCACTGTCCACTTATTGTCTCTCACACAAGCTTACCACACTCATTCGCTAGCCACTCTTTTGAATTCTCCATCTGAATAAAACACTATGGGTCTGACGAGCACGCACGCAATCGTACGCGATGATTGAATCTAACTCATTCATTCGCACTTGAGCTTGAAGTTGAAGTTAGATGTTAAAATTCAAGTTGTGGCAAATCTTTTCCTCCCAACACATGTACACATACAAACTCCTTGAACACACAGACAATTCTTTTTCCCATTTCCAATGGAAAAAAACTCAAATTTGGTCAATTCAAGATCAATTGGTACATTCTCAGCACACTTTAAGCCACTTTAGTGTCATACTAAGTGTAGAAGTAAGGACTTACAAGCGAAGTGAGATGCGCTGGATAAGTACGAGCGTCTTGTTTGATTAAAGAGAGCTGCTTTATCACATTGTGTAAAGCAGCTTTAACGGTAACAGCAACAACAACATTGTGTCTACTGATCTAAACTATTTTTAACAGTAGTTGTACTATGTCTATTACTCTTACAGACTGTCTATCACTCGAAGGCGAGCGAGCGAGCGAACGCTAGCATTAACTGTACAAGAGCTAACTGTAACTGTAACGTTAGAGCTAACACTAACCGGATCTCGTTAATCACTTACTATAGCGCTCATCGGCCCCCAAAGAGAGTCAGAGCCTATGGGAACCGAACTCACACACACTCACACAAATGTCTTAGTGTATTAAAGTAGCGCTCATTCAATGACGCCAGCTAACCACTGTTGCTAGCTAGCTGCCTGGCTGGCTGTCTGACTACCAATGGAAGCAATAGGCAACGGCAATAGAAGCAACGAAACTTTTACAGAGTTAGACTAACTCGACAATGTTAGATCACTTAAATCGATGTGTCAAGTGAGCGAGCCAATGAGTGAGCTACTAGCAAGTGAGGCCTATTTTTGGTTTAGTTTTATAGAAAGCTCACACTGCGTGAGCTACTGTGTTTGCTACTCATATGATAAGACAGATGACTTGAGATGAAAGCGAGAAAATATTAGCATAGCAGCTGCTTCTCACTTCCACTGTCAATATAAATTATGATACAGATTTAATTAAAACAATATATTTCGTTAACATTGTGCCCATTGAAGCTTTTTATAGCTTTGATTGTGTCAAAGATAGTACGCTTAACAGCAAAGCGGTATAGTTTGTTATATAGTAGCGATATAGTTTTTTCACTGTTTGACAAATGAAGCTACCAGAGCAGACATAGGGAACAGCTGATCGACGACTCACCACTAACCACATGGGCCTCACATAGCATGCAGGGAAGGGAGGGAGGGAGAGAGGGAGAGAGAGGGAGAGGCATGACGAATATGAGAGACACGTGTTGTTGTTGCTCATATCAATTGTTGTTGTTATAAGTTATTACAAAACATGGCAATGGCGAGAGTGAATCAAAGCGAAACAAAACAAAAGCTGACGAAATAAAAACGTAAAAATCGTAGCGGAAACAAAGATCGCTATCGCTGACAACAGAGACGCGCAGCTATAGCAAGCCTCGACAAAGTTAGAACAATCGGCTCGTCAAGACAAACACAAAGCCAACATAACGACGACAATGTGATTGTGATGACCAACTCTGACATTGTGTTATTCTGAACTTTGGCAACCACACACACACACACACAATTATCAAGCTAAGTCAGCGGTGTAAATGCGCTTGCAGTGAAGCTAGTGGGGTCGAACGTTGTGATAACGAGACACCAACTAGCCATGTTCTATGCTATGTTGTTGTTATGACTCAAAACACGCGCCGCGTACACTTACACGCACATATCTAGCGAAATACCCAACTAAAGCACAGGCATTTCCTTCGAGTTCGTATATAAATACGATGAACAGGCATCGAGTCGTTACTTTTATTCTTCGTCTGTGAATAACGCTAAGCATGTTAAGTACACACATTTGTTCTACAACATACACACAAACAAACAAACAATCAGTAAAGCAAAGTTGTAGTAGAAAGCTTGCAAAAGGCAAAGTTGTGGTAGAGATAACAACAGAACAAAACAAAATAGCTTACGCTCACTAATTTTCATCACAGAGTCTGCTGTTGTTCTTGCTGTCAATCGATGCCATCATCTATTGACGACAACAATGGATGTTCACAAACACATTGCAATAATAATTCTTGTGCGGTAATAATAATGGCTAGACACTTACGAAGTGAGCAGAAATTGACGCCTGGAAGAAAAGTAGGCCCCCACACGCTATAAGCGGCACAGTGACTGTAACAGCAGCGGCGGCGGTTAACGCAAGAACAAGACACAATAGGACAGGACGAGACAACAGAGCCAGGCAAGGCAAGATGGGGAAAGGCAGACGGACAAAGAACAAAGACGGAAGAGAGAATGAAAACAGAAAGAGGGGGGGGCGCCAATTTTGTAAGCCGCGGGCGTTTTGTTTTTCGAACTTTGTTTATCGAGAGAGCGAACGAACGAACGAAAGAACGAAATAGCAAATTGGATTGAGCAGGGACGTGCGCGTATCGGGCACGGGACGTCAGAACAAACTGAAAGTGTGTGATGAACCAAAACAATGCCGCGAAATAATAGCGAACAAAACAACACAAAACAGCACAGCACAAAACAAAGGACTGCACGAACATCAACATCACCACCAACACCGGTTTCAACCTCAACACGGGCACGAGCAACACCAAACTAAGACTCAAAGAGTAAAAAGTACATGAGTTCAAGACTGAAAGACGACCACCGATAACTGACGTAAGAAAATACGACGAGATGCAAGACAGCGCGGCGCTATTGCTGTGACAACATACCGGTGAGGAATTTTTGTCGCTCCTTTCGCAGAAACAGTTAGCGATGAAGAATGTGTTTGTGTGTGTCCATCAAGCGAGGATCAGTTTTGACCTCAAGTTCAGATTCCTATCATCAGAGCGAGAGAACGATGACAAAAAGGGATATCGTCCGCTAGGCGGCGCCTCGATCGACCTTCTTTCGATATGCCATTGTTGTGCTATACATATGAACTGTATATACTGTAGTTAGCTAAGCTTAGCTATGCGACATTATACAGAACACTCATGACAACAAATGCTCGTTATGTTACGTTAGCGTTGCATCGTCGTCGGCGTCGCCGTTCTTGTGCTTGTTGTTGCTGTCAGGCGGTATAATCGTCGATGGTGTCAGTTGTCTTCAGTGCGTGCGTGCAAAACGCAAACGAATGAACGAACGAGAATGAGATCTTGTTCGTCGCGGCCGTTGCCGTCAAGTTGTGTGGATGTTGTTGAGCCTCACTCTCTTGTCTTGCTGCACGTGCAGCAAGCACGAGCTAGCCAACTGTCTCGCACAGCCGAAGCAAGTAACCGGTCAAGAGCGCTGGAAACGTACACAAGCAAGCTAGGGAGTGCGAGTGTTCGCTCGCACTGACACTAATGATCAGTCCGATAATCGATTTGCGATTATCGCTCGACTAGCGGCCGACGAGCAAACCGCGCAACGATCTTGGTCGCTCCGTCGGTCGGGTCGGTCAGTTGGCTGACGAATGAACGAGCGAACAGAGTTGAATGAATCGTCGACCGAACAGAACTGGGTCCTGGAATGAACGTCGCAGACCAAGGTTGAATGTCGTGAGGCGACAAGCTAGCTAGATAGCCAGCCAGCCAAGACATACGAGCGGCAAACACTGCTAGCCAACGTAACACGTCCTTCGTATCATGTCGGTCCGGTTTGGTTCGATTCGAGAAGATCCATCGATTATCGATCATCGATACGCGCATACACACATGCACTGTCCATTGGCACCCATCCATTGATTGAGCCCCCTCATTCACGCCCAATAACCATCTATAGTAGAGCCGATAGCAACATAGAAATTACACATGACACGTCTATCATGATCATGATCATGTACGTGTACGTCGTCTGATACCATCAACACGACGACGATGACGACGAGGATGAGAATAACGAAGAGGCGTGTGCGGCACGACAATGAAAAGTGATCGGTGCATTTTTATTCGGTATCATTATCATTATTATTACTGACAATGAACAACAACACACATACCTTTGATAACTTTCAGTGAGGGACGATTGAACTCTGGCTCAATCTCAGGGCCCTCAAAAATGTTCGCCCATGAAACATTAGCAATTCATGTCATTGCTGAATGCTATTTTGTTCCTTCGAACTTGCAGCATGACATTTTCATCGATTTGTGCATGTACATTGTACAGTTCGTGGTTTTAAGTGTGCTCTCATAATTGCAAGCCATGCGGTTACACGCACAGGCGTACGGCGAGGCGTGCACGCATTCACGCACGTACGCACACGAGCGACCGACCAGACGCAAGCTGTGTGATAGCGTGAGGTAGCATACAAAGTTCGCTAGTGAGCATGCGTGGTAGCGTCCAAGACGAAGCGCAAAAGTTCTCTCGTCCGTTTGATTGTTCGCCCGTCTGCTCTCACTTTCTAGTAAGACAGTGCACGATGGTAATAACAGCAAGTAAGGCAATAATAAGATCGTTTATTTATTTTAACAATTTTCTCCTTACAGGAGGTTGTTCCGGGCATCAACTATGAAAATTGTACTGTGCGCGAAACGCCATTAACTCGTGAGAATCGCCGCGATTCATGTTAATGTTATTGATGCCGCTGTGCCGAGCTTATGCCGATTGTTTAAAAATTGTGTGCTCAGATTTGCTGTTAATATTTGAGCTTACTAGGGAACATACGAAGGAGCGAATGCTGAATTGAGCGCAACAGTTTTGAGCCTAGATATACAAAATAAGAATATTACGACAAAAGGGTCCATGCCATTATCAATTTTAACCGTATTTGGATGAATCCGTGAAAGCGAAAAGCGTGTTGAAAAAAACTAGCGGAGTCTGAAAAAGCACATCTTGATTAGTGTTGAATGCATTTACACCTCAACAAACAGAAAATGGAGGCAAGAATTGGCCAGCAAAAATTAATCAGACTCATCCATGAGAGGCAAGTGAAGCTCCAAAAGAGACGTAGTGAGCGAGACTGTGGGTCGCTCAAGTGAGAGGCGGCACCAAATCAAGACTCACACTCGAGCATTGTGTTGTGCTCAAAAGCAATATGCTCCGCTAAGTAAGTGCTGTTGTTGTTTCTGTTTGTGGGCACACACACACACACATACACACGAGTGTGGATCACGAACGAACCCATCTCGTCACGAGCGTCGCAAGCTAGCGGTCACTAGCTAGTGCCGTTGTGTGCTTGTGTGTATGCGTGTGTAATTCAATACACTCGATGATGGTCAACTGGCTGGCCGTTTTCTTTACTGCTAGCCCCCGGCAGTTTTCACTTAGCTCTGCTTTGCACTCGATTGGTGCTCCTGTCCCCGTTCTCATTGGCTTGTGAGAACGAGAGCTGTGGACCTCACTTTGAGCTTACGCCGCTGTTTGCCGGCATTTACTTTGGCTTGCTTTTGATGGCTCGCGTATTGGGTTAGTGGTCCTCTAGATTGGCCAGCTAGCAACTGGGCACATCGCTAACCGGCCAATCGATCGTTGGGCTCGTCTATCTTTGTCGACATCGTCGTTGTCATTGACATCGTTGTGTCGGATGCAGCCATGGCTGATGTAATTCATCGTTGCACCGTAGCGCCAATTGGGTCCAAGTGGATGCTCTATTGAGCCTATTGTTTGCGTGCTTCCTCTTTTCGCTCGAACTTGCTCGCTTTGTTCAAGCTTGTCAACGTCATAACGTAACAATAACATTTAACGCGTGGAATGCTACTATTGTTGATAACGCTGAAAGTTATGATTGCGCTTGTGTTAGTGATGATGTAAAGTTCAAACTTGATGGGCTCACCAGTAGCTCAATAGCCGATGATTCGGTCGAATATTCTGACGATGATCTGGTATCCAGATGTTTTTTTCTCAATTATCTTCTCATTTTCCTGCTTTCTTTGTTAAAACTATTGTGGCTCGATAGATAGCACAATTATAGAAAGTGATGCACGCATTGTTGTTGTTCATTGTTATTGCGAATGCTGTGTGGTTAACGCTGTCATGCCAGCAGTTTGTTTGTTAATCGCGCAAGCTCGGCGGGTCGCTCGTGGCTGGCCGGCGCGGGGCCAAACAGAAGCCAATTGGGGCCAAAGACAGATGTAGCACAGCAGCAACATTTTCCAGTACGGCAGCGGGCAGCGCAATTGTATGTGCAGCAACATTGTGCGGTCAGCAATAATTAACGTAACACACAGACATACATACGGTGACTTAGTTAACACGGTTATCTTGCTCTTGCTGAGGTAAAATTTTACGCTGATTGTGGTTCTTGTGTTATCGGTAGACAACACAGAATACGGTGCCGCATCAAAAGTGAATATTCCGACCAACTGGCCAACACCAGTACTAATGTTAGCTCTCTGTCGCGCTGTGTTGTGCATTTTCAATTCTAGAGTCACAACACAATAGCCAGCCAGAGGCCGTGCCTTTTGAAACACCGCTCGCTCATTCGCTCGTTAAGCTCAGTAGCTCTAAGCATCGTGGCATAGCACGGCATGACATGGCCCCTTAATGGGCTGAACATGCCATGCTATGAACACTAACAGTAACCAGTAACTATTGCCAACATGAACGGATAAACGTTAGCTAACTAACGTAATGTTTGGACTTACATTCGTGTTGTTCGCGACACAACACAACATGACACGACAGGACAGGACAGGACAGGACGAACGACATGACGACCAACGGATGTTGTTATGTCGTCGAGTCGTTGTTGTTATATGACAACAGAATCAGACGACGATAGAAGCTGATCAGAATAATGTTTGCGCCCTCTCGCGGTTGTCAATGCAATCATGTCATCTAAATGGTTCCCGGTGCAGCATGTGATCACGATTATTATCCCTACGACGATTGTCATCAGTCATCAGTTATCGGAGTTAGAGGCTGAATTCTCTTTGATCTCTTAGTCGCACAGTTGACAATACGTACAAGTTTCTAGGCAAGCAAACTGACAGACGTTCGAGCTGGCAGATTAGCAAACTGACGAATTAAGGGGGAACAGTACCGGACTGAGGCCGGCCGAAGAGGGGCATGAACTCAAGCGGCGCCTTACAAATTGGGTCGCTAGCTCGTTCATGTTCTTTTTGCGAAAACTTGCGCGAGCTTGCTTGATGCGTCACATCGAGTCTCCCCTGTAATGTCAATAAGAGGGCGCCCCCACAACCCAAAACCCGTAACCATCATACAACAAAAAACTAGCAACAACTAGCGTGGGGAATAGCAAAAATGGGAACAACGAATGTGTAAGAAGTGAACGAAATATGTGTGGCATGTCGATGTTTGTGTGTGCATGTTTTCATAAGTTGTCATGTTTTCACAGCAGCAAAGAAACCATCCACGCCTGCAAGACTACTAACCAACCGGAATATAGACCACCAATGTTGCTCTCGACAAGTGTTTATTGACCACCAACGGCACAGACGCACTAACATTGACAACTCGATATTCGGTACATCGAATCAACCAATATCGGTGGGAGATACGAATAACGAGAGCCAGCAGTAAAAGCTAAACTAAAGTTGGAAAGCTAAAAAGCTATCTGGCCTGCTTTCGCCTAATAGTGTTTATACAAGTCAATATGTTTGCCTAAAGATCAGCGCATTGCTCGTTCGTTGTTGAATATTTCTGCTTAGCACATCTCACATTCGAACCTTAAATTTACAATGCAAACGTATGAATTCGAGCCAGCTCGTGCCACTTTGATAGCAAGCAAGCAACTTACTTAGCTAATCATTTGCTCATCGTCTCGTTATCAACTCTTGCTTTCTGTGACACGTTATGTGCATATGCACGCATATAAGCTTCGTCAGGATGGTCTACGAAAAGACCGCAATAAACTGAAACCATCAAATAGTCAGCAAATAGCATGGATAAGAAAAAAATTGCTCACAAATTGCACTTACAGCTAACTCATTGTGGCTACTCTCATGTTATGCCACATAAGTTCCATGCTAGCTAGCTGGCTGGCTGGCTGGCTTGTGTCGCACAAAACCAGCTATAGCTCAAACTACAGCTAGTGCTAGCCTGCTGGCGGCCAGGCAAATAAAATCTGAAACAAGGAGCAAAAAGCAGTGTGAGAACAATGTTTCAGATTCGCCGAGCAGCCAAGAACTATATTTTTAGCTTTCATTCTGAGCAGAGGAAAGCAAACCAACCACACAGTGCATCAAATTGCGTGCAATAAAGCCATTAATCGTGGCACCAAATGAACAGTCGCTCTGTCGTTGGTTGGTTTGTCGCTTGGCCGAGCAAATGTGCACAATCAATGTATCGTAATATTTGAAACACGCACACATACGCGCAGATATCCGAACACGTACCATGCTTGTGTTCGCATGTCCTGCCACGTAGTCCATCTATTTATGCCACTCTATTTCTCAATCCTTGTTGTTGTTGTTAGGGTTGTTTAGTGCACAGTTTGTCACAGCGCACCATATATACAATACAATGGTCGATATTTGTGCCATACTTGAAGCGTCAGTTTATTTGTCATTCTGCTCATTGCTGTTATCTAATATTATGTGCCTATTGGTCAGACACATTTTTTTGGTTGGCATTGACAGCCAAACAGACAGTGACAACAAGCAAACAACAATGTTCATAAATGAATGAATGAACAGAGGTCAACATATGAACAAGTGATGAGATTTTACTGTTTGTACTGAACTGCGAGCATTGCTTCATTGCTGACGTCGGCAATAATGACTAAAAGTTATAGCTATGACCATAAATGTAACTGTGACAACGGTTGAACAACATGCGCTAGTTGTTGTTTAGTTCGCTAGTGGTTGTGGTTGTGTGACAACATAGGAACGTGAATGCTTGGGTAAAATGGAATGGCAAGAATGAGCAAAAATGTGCTGGCCATTAAATTAGCCCGACACTCGACAAGGCAGGAGACCCCTCGTTCGGCTCACCTAGTGTACATCTCTGGCATTTTTCTAGGGTGTTAGTGTAAGAGTGTGTGTGTGTGAGTGAGGGAACCGAACACACACACATACACTCGAACGCAATCTAACAATCTCAGTGTATGGCGCAACTAAACTAGGGGCGTGTCTACTAAGCAACCAACGATCCAGCTGACAGTGTGCCATGCGCAGGTAAAGCATCACAATCAGACTGCGCTCAAGGTAGACAACTGAGCAACTGATAAAACGAAGAGAAAATAACAAGCGGCGAGAAATATGTGACTAAACACAACTTAGATTGTGCAAAGAACGAACGTAGGTCGCTGTGGTTCGAACTTGAGGCACGCGAGCAAGTGTGATGCGTTGCCTTACTATTGCACGGGTCCGATTAAAGGCCGGAAGTGTGCCAGGTAAACGCGTCCAGTGATCGATCGGGGCCAGAACGAGCGAGCGAGAATTCTCGAGGGATTCTCATTTGTTGGCTTCTCTTTTTGAGCACGCACACACGAAACACCATGTGGCTAGTTATTGGCAAGCGAGTGAGAGAGCGAGTTATGGCCAGTTAGCGGCCATCTACCATAGCAAATGCTGCTTACAACACAGCCATGCTATGGCCAAGTTTAGCTGGCTGAGTTAGCGGTGGCGACCACTTTTCAAGCGAGCAGCCAATCTGTGTGCCAGCTCTGACTGCTCGAGGGCCTCATTCTGCTCGTGAGTGAGTTCTGTTTGAGTGAGTGAAATCCTGCTCCAGCGACCAAAGAATGAACGAACGAACGAACGGAACCGCCAACGATGTTACGTTTGATTTCATTTTCGTGTTGTTAGTTTTTTCGCCGTTCTCGTTTCTCATCGCTCCGTTCGTAGCGAGCTACGAACGGTTGTAATTTGAGTGCGCCCCAAGCAAGCAAACGAGCAACACACGCACGCGCGCACATAGAACACCGTTAGCAGTACCGAGCAGTATCGAGCATTGAACAAACTGATGAAGCTTGATGAGCAACAACCAGCGCCACCTCATCAAATGCCATACCACGCTTGCGCTCGCTAAAGCTATTGGTCTCGCTCGCTGGAATCGTTCCTTCGGTTGCTAGTTTCTAGTTCTTGATGCTGATCCTGCCATCCTCACTGGTATGGTCTCTGTTGTTGTTGCTGCTGCTGTTAGGCTCTTATAACTCGATAGGTTTTGTCTCAGACTTTCGCCAGTTGAGAAAGAGGCTAAGACTATAGCGTCGATCCATTTCGTTCTGCTCTGCTCTGTTCTGTTCTGTTGTTTTTGCTGATGATGTTAATATGAACGAGCAACGGGGCTAAGCGAGCTACTAAAGCTCATGGCCCAAGAATGTCTTGGCAACGAAGTTGCAAAAGAGAATGAGCAGCGAGATTTTGAGCAAAACAAAAACAGTAAGAAAAAACACTAACTTTTCTTCGAAGAATTGATTTGATTCTTGACGACGACTGCGCTACATTACATTGCGCTAAGAAGAGGGCACTGCGAGCGAAGCACCACGATGAAGGCACTTGTCTTTGTCCTGTCGGCTTGTACCACACCACAAGCTACATCCACACGTCGCTTAGAGACATAAAATGATTAACGAATCGCTGTCGCTATTACACGCCGGTGTGTACTTGTTATTGCTGCTGTTGTGGCGCCCTTATAGTCCAACGTAAATTCGTTGTGGTCTTCCTCTCTTTCGAAGCTTCATAGCTCTGAAGTTGTTCTATTGTTCGGTTCGTCGATGATACTCGATGTAGCCAGAGTTGGGCGAAGTGAAGCCTGATTCGTGAACGCTTGCCTCTAATGGACGCACTACAATCTACTCAAGAGCTCGGTATGCGTTGGCTCGTCCAGACTCGATGCTTCACAAACAGGCCCGCGTTCGCTTCACGGGTCAGTTCAATTCAACGCTTGTAAACTTACATTCTTCTTGAACGCACACGCTCGAACTTTGCTCGAAAGCTTGTCTCGCAAGTTCGGTGACTACAGCTTGCTCGAGAGGTCCACGAGTGCGCGAGGCCGTGTTGAGGGCAGTGTCAAAGCTCAGGGCTGAACTATTGAGCTGATGTTGAACGGTTGGAAGTTTTGAGCGCCCACTCAAAAATCTCTTTCCCTTTCACTTGCACTTCAAAGAGATTTAGCAACAGTAACAGCAGCTAGCGGTCAGATAAAAGCTTGAGCTTTAGAGTGCTGTTCGTTCATTAGTCGACAAGTGCTAAGCTGGCCATTTCATCTTTGTGTGCTACGAGCGGGAAATCCTTCTTTCGTGTCGAATGATACTGCTCTTGGAACAAAATGCTACTTTTCTCGATCAAATACATGTTACAGGAATGATGCTCTCTCATATCAACTACTGAAAAATGAATGGAGAAGTCTGTTCTAGTTGTTGTTGATTTTAGCTCCCACTAAAGCTCTATAAGAGATGGTTATTAGAATAAAAACTGCAATTGTGAGCTAATTGATAACATTTGAACAACAATAACTGAGGGACATTTTGTACTTCACACTAGTGGTTAGAACATCACGCAGCACACAATGAATGGAGCAGTAAAAGAGCACAAGAAAAAGTGGCCCATGCTATACATTAGTCACAGTCAGAACTACAAACCGTCAAAGGTTAGCTTACTCGACTCTGCGTTTGTATCGGAGATTTGTAGTTGGATTTATATGATGGCGTGAGGTCCACTTTCACGGTCGCATAGTTTCACCTCTTGCTTGTAGTGCTTATTGTTCTTTGTTTAGGCAAGCTAACCCTGTTGGAACAAGCCGCTATCTCTTGGCCGCTACTGCTGCTGACATTGCCACATAGCAAGTGCTACAAACATCTACTACAACTAGGCACACGCACTCGGGGACTCATAAATCATCAGCTGGCATTTAAAAGATGAATAAAATGGCCACTAGAGGGCCCAAGAAGTTTAAACAAACACACACACATACGGACACATACTCATAGCTAGAGAGCATGCACCAATGTATGGTACACAACATTATACACATTGTATTGATATTATACTGCAATGTATTGTTAATATATAGAATAACAAGTCACAAAACAAAACCAAACTACAGATAGCAGCAACAACCATGAAAGACAAGAAACTTGTCGATAGAACAGTGCTACGCTTGTTTACTCTCTAGCTTGTTTTCTTGTTCTGTGGCCACTCTCTATTGAACGATGGCTATCAACCATTGGCCGTTCGCTATTTGTGATACAAGCACAAATGCGTACATATAATAATGTACGACCAAGCTGCAAACAATATCTTTCCTAGTGTAATTTTGTCACGGTCATAAGTCTCGCCCACATCACACCCAATGAGACACTTAGAGACGCACATTAGAGAGCTAGAGAAAATAGAGAGCTTCAAGGAGAGCTAGAGATAGTACTAGGTGACAATTGACATAGCCAACTTGACATTGGCGAAAACATTGACAGAGAAAGCTTGAGAAAAACTAGAAAGAAAAAATGTGTGAAGAATGCGTCCCCCGTTACAATTCATTTCGTTCCGTTGATTCTTTTGTTCCGGATCCGTTAAATTTTCCCGGGTCAATACCTGAATGCTTGCTCTGCAATGAAACACGTTCTTCTCTATTGTATTCTTATTATTTCGAATTGGACTTGACTCTCGTTCGATTCGATTTGTTCAATGAAATACTTGAGTACACAAACACAGAAGATTCACTGATTACAGACAAGACAAGTAAAAACTTGAAAATTCACTTGTTCTATATAGTTTAGTTTTTAGCTTTGTTTTGTTTTGTTCATCGTATTTCACTTCACATAGTTGATTCGTCGATCACAACTTCGATTTGTCAGTCTGTCTAGCAGTCCGTCTGTTTATGTGCCTATGTAACGGTAAAACTTCCATAACAACCAATACAAACATAGTCTTTTGAGTTGGGTTTGCAGCTAAAATTTCGTTCCTCAATAGACGATTCGATTCGATTATCGCCGAGCATCCAATCTGACCGTCGCGCTGTGCACAGTACATAGTACACACATCTTCAGAAACAGCAACGATCGACTCAACATTGATGATAAGAACTCCATCCTTTCGAAGTCACTATGTAGTTTTGCAATTGTGAGTTCGATTGTTTTGTTTGTTTTTGTTCGGCACGACGTTCAACAATTGTACTATTAAACTGCAGTTGGGTGCAGGTGGGTCGAAACTGCAGTTACAGAGTATAGCATGTAGTCACACTGCAGTTAATGTGTAGGCCCCCGAACTCGCGAAGCAGGACTGATGCAGCCACTACGAACAAACGAATAGACGAAAAAACATTGTTCCAAGGCCAACTACAACAATGTTCGAACTAGTTTAGTTGTTAAAGGTTGTATAGAGATTTTCAGCGTAGCGCATTCGTTCGTTTTTGTTGTAGCTGTTTCGCCTCAAACCCAACAAACTCACTATACGAGCAATAGAAGATCTCGAGAGTCTTGCCAAATAGCTAGTAGCCGATGGCCCTCAACAAACAGACAATGTTAGTGCCAGCTTAGCGTGCCAATAAAATGTTGCTTGGGACGAAACAAAAGAAGAAAAAGAAAGAAAGAAGACAGTGTAGTCTATCGAATAGACATAGACTGACTACTTTACAGAGACTGTGAGCTTAACTGGACTAAACTAAGCTGGGAGCTAAACTAAGCTAAAGAGAATAATGTTCGGCCCTTGGGGCGACGAAGCTAACCAGTCAGCCAAACGACTAACCGGCTGGCTAGCTAGCGGCTAGTTAGCTGGCCGACCGATCGGCTAGCTTGGTCACACGAATCGTGTGCGTGTGCGTGTGAGTGTGTTTGTGAGACGAATCGATCGTTCTTTTTATTTTCTTTGTTTTGTTGTTGCCGCTTCTCAATGAGCCTCGAATGAAAGCATCCTCTTTCTTCCGCGCGCGCACACACATACACACTCACAGTTGCCAGTGAACCAACTCTTCGCTTTGAAGTGGTCAGCTCTTTCCGATTGTCGACTGTCTCTTTCTTCTCGCTTGTGTGTCGTAGTTTTATCTCGTTTGTTTGCCACCAAACAAGCAAGTAACTCTGTAGACCAGTAAACTAGCAAGCTTATGCAGCTTGTAAAGGAGAAGAGGGGATACCAAGTCGTCGTCGTCGGGCTCCTTATTGTGTGCAAAAGAAGGCTAGAAGGAGAATCTTCTACTAGTGTTGGATTCTGCCAGAACAACAAGAACAAGCAACTGCCAGGTCCATAAATTGGGTCACAATCAGACTGCTTCTCTCTTCTCTTGTGTCTTTTCCCTCCTCTTTTTTACATTCTATCGGTCGATAAAATATAGCCCACGTCCATTCTTCCTTTCTTGTTGTCGACCAACAACTCTTACTAGTACACTCGTGTTAGCTTCACAGAACTCACTGTACAACTGTGTAAGTGAGTGAGTGAGTGAGTGGGTGTTCACGAGCACATGATACTAGACACAAACGTGCGCTTCATACACGATGAGAAATAGGTGGTCCTCTTTTTTCCTTCCTTTCCTGGCGTTCGTTCCAGTCTAAGTTTGAGTTTTTGTTTTTCTTTGAGCTTGAGTTTGTCTGTTTCAGTTTGCTGTTCTGCTAGCTATCGGCTAGCTAGCCGATTGGACATTGAACAAGCAGGTGACACACAAGCCGCTCAAGGCAACACATCTTGAGCACACCAAGCGCACTAAACAATTGCCTCACTTGTTTACTGTACGCGTTGCGTCATAAACAGGCACTGACTTTTTTCTCCTCCAGTTGTTTTCGCTGTTTTTGCTTGCCGCTTGTCGCAACGTCTAACGCTTCCCCTCTCACTTAATCTAGCTCTCACTGGCTCTATTCTCTCATTGGCTTATTGGCTAGTCTATCGTTGGCTGGCTTGGCATTAGCTATTGCCGCTCACCAAATATTGGGACCACACAAACACAACACAACACAGCGCACACACTCACACTCGCTCGCGTAGCCGAGCGTACACGTGCGAGCGAAATTACCAAACGACTCGATAGGTTTTTTAGTTTTGGTTCAACATAAGTGCGCTGCATTCCACTTCAATGTATCGATCAATCGATCCGGATGGGCTGATCGGTCGATACATAGGTCAGTAGTTGAGACCGCATCTACAGTAGACGGACACTCGTACTCGTACTCGAAGATGAAGGCTACGCGCTCACTTAGACTTGCCAAGAACTCGACTTGCAGTTCAAGTTGAAAAGACATTCAACCTCACTTGAAGGTTTGTTCAGGTTTCAAGTGAATTAACCAGTACAAAAGTTGAAAGAAAATGAGACGAACTTAAGAGAGCTGACGACCATTACAACGACGATGTAATTCACTCACTCACCTTGTACAGTGAATCAAGATATCACTTTATCATAAAGCGCTCAATCGCTCACTTCATTTACGACATTGAGACTCAGAGATTGGTGGACTCGAATAGAATGAAAAATACTGATCCTAGCAATCGGCATTGAGCAATTCATTCAGTTACCTGGCAGCTCTTGTTGGCAGCTAACTTGCATTCATCTTTGTTGTTGGCTTGAATGCAGCTGTACAGGTGCACAAGCTTACGTACATGTACATGTGATAGAATATGGGCTCACTTACCAACTCACTCGCTTTATTGACTGACCCGATCTGATATCTCAAGTCGCGTTTGAACTTCCGTCTTATAGTAAGCTAAATTGCTATGAACAACAAGCATGATTTTAGAGCACAAAATCAAAGAGATTCCGATCGAGACGACCCAATCGAATGGCTATATCGATCTGCTAGTGCCGCTGCTTTGAGTCGGTGCTGCAGTCCTTGGAGGCTTGCAGTTGTTGACTCCTCAGGGGGCTAGTTCTCTAATTCTTTTTGCTGTTCATTGGTAGTTCAATTCGTGGTCCGCTCAACTGAAATCATCTGAGTGACTGACTGACTGGGACGAAACAAAAGAAATCAGGTATAAACTATGCGTCTGTTTATCCTGATCATAGACACATGTTTAGCTCTACAAGCACGCACACAGACGCAGTGGGTGTATATGACTACATTCGTTCACCTGCTGCCCATGGGATGCCTGTGATGTTAAGTGTGGGCCGATACGACTGAGAGTGCGACGAAATGTCGAACTCGAAACAATCGAATCGAGTCGTCGAGCAATCAGCCACTGGCTTCATGACTCATGAGTGCATGACACACAGCATTCTCTTTCACAATCACACGCTATTTTAGTCAATCTCAAACATTCACTCAACTCTCATCCTGATTCAATACAGATTACGAAAGATTGTCCAGTCGTAGTTGGATGAAACAAAAAAACACTATTAGAACTAGAAAAGCATGAACGGAATGAGATTGAAATGAGAAAATTTCAATCTCGTTCAGTCCTAGAGTCAGTCAAGTCGGGTGGTTTGTTTTGTTGTTGCTGTGATCACGTGCAATACTAGTTTATATTTATTAATACTGTTCACGATATCGGGTGATATCGTCTTAATCCCTCGGGAACGTCTGGTTATACAAAAATTCACATGTTAAACAATTCAATTGATACAATTGAACTCTTGTGAGATACACACGTGCGTTTCGTACAATGATCTCATTATGTTTTATGGAAACACAAACAATATTTCGTTACATGCGTCTAGTGAAGCTCATCGTACACAACACACATTAATCATATTTATCGTTTTCTCTTTCCTATTCTTCATTTACATCTTTGCTCGAACCAACATCGGATATTAATATTCAACAGTAAGGTAAGTTGTTGAGTCAATATATTGAGTATGGATTGGGAGCATCCGACTTAAAAGTTGAAATTATGTCGTGATATTTGTCGACAAGCTCTCGAGTTTTCAATGAATAGTTAGAGATATTTGTAAGCTTAGATTTGATGTTATATTGCTCGAACTCGATATGTTACTTGATCTTGTGAAATATCAAGAAGTTCTGATATCGACGCTATCAATATTTACCATGAGAGAAAGAAGGCTAGTTTTATTAGCTCATATTGAAGTCAATTCGTGAGGTCGATATTTAAGCAGCAAAATTTTGGTTTCAAATCTCGTTGTTGCTTCCGAAAATCTATAGTATTCATAGTATGCCGTTCGATCTTTCAGATGGCCTCAAACGGTTCGGACCGTCCGTCGTACAAATATTCTCAACAGCAGCAGTTAAAAGCGAGCAATAGCTCAAATTCGTTGACTAGAATAGAGAGCTCGATACTACACACATTCATACTGTCTGTATGTCATGCTTAATAAGCCTTATAAACGCAGCAGTAGTGGTTGTAACGAACGTGGTAAGAAGGACGTCACAGAA
Source organism: Fragariocoptes setiger (assembly GCA_019968535.1). NCBI lineage: Eukaryota > Metazoa > Arthropoda > Arachnida > Trombidiformes > Phytoptidae > Fragariocoptes > Fragariocoptes setiger. The sequence goes on along the minus strand of JAIFTH010000221.1, from coordinate 14,142 downwards.
TGTGAGCATTAAATGTGCGTGCGTGCGTGTCAGTCTATTGTTCTTGGCGCCACAGTAAGCAAGCGACCGGGCAAGCGGATAGCGAGGCACGCAACCCGGCATCGGCCGGACTGATGCTATTCGCAGATATTTTCTGATCGTCGCGCACTCTTGCAACGTAATCGTAAAGCGACATCATAGTACGGTAGAGATAGAGTGTGTGCGCCCATCACATTGTTGCACCAGCGTATTGTAGTCGAAGTAATAGTGAGCCGATAGAGCAGGCTGCTAGATAGAGCGCTAAGCTGAGGCTCGAGGTGAGGCTTGCCAAGCCTAAGCTCGAATTGAGAGACAATACAATATGAGTGCATTGAGTTGGCCACGCGTGGTGCATCGACGTGGTGCCCAATCCTATTATTATTATTATATGCTGCTCTCTCATTGGCCTCACATAGAGCGCCCTCTCAAGGACTTCTTTCTCCTCTCGCAATACTTTGTTCGTCGTCTCAGTGTATGTGAATGTTGGGTTATTGTGCATGGTCGGTCCCCAGAGACGACTTAGGCTCTTCGACGTCGTTCTAGTGAATGTAGGCGATTGTCATACAACTCTGCTCGAAGCTGAAGTTAACTCTGTAACTTCCAGATTTACCCCCATCTCATCTCATAGTCATTGGCGTTAGCGCTGGTATTGGCATTGTCTGGTTAGTTGGACGGCCGGCCAACCGAGCGGCCGGTTCGACTGCTACGACGACGGTATCTTTCTTAGATATCGCCGACAATCGAACATTCTATTCCTCATGCTAAACTCACACACAGCTCTTTTCGCATTTCTAAAGCTAACAACAACAATCCTTGACGAACCAACTGAACTGGACTAAACTAAACTGAACTGAACCGAGAAGAATAGAATCGAAAGTGAATTGAACTCAAGTCAATTCAAACTGGATTGACTTGACTCCATTCCACTTGACGCAAAGCTTTGGTCCAAAGAGTCTGCTTTGCTTTGCTTAGCATTGATCCTTGTGTGTTGATACCATTTGCTGCTCCCGTTGCTCTTGTCTTTTCTGCTTGAGGCCCTTAGAGAGAACGACAGCGGAAGAGAATGAGCAGCAGTAGAGAGAGAGAGAGAGAAATTCCACAAGCGAGCGATCGAGCATCAAGATCGTCGAAGAATGCGTATGAACGACTCGGCAGTGGATCGCGTGATCGATGCATTAATCGATGCAGCCAATCGATCGCCAGAGCGTGGCTTGAATGTCAGCTCTCTTTCTCTCAATAGCTGGCCATTGTGAGTGCGAGAGCTGAGCGTTGAGCAGTGTAAGTGGCGTTGATTTTACACATTCGAGCTTTCAGCCCGAGCTGCTGTTGCCTCTCAAGAGCTCAAGAGCCTGAGAACTCGAAAGCTGGAGAGCTTGCTTGAGAGCTTGTTCAACTTACTTGCTGAAGTTGTATGCCCCTATTCTTGTCACACTGTATCTCTCAAGCTGGCTAGCTAGCAAGCTTTGTAACGTTTGCCTTCACGCATGACTTTGACTTTGAATTTTAGAGCTGTGACTTTGCTGTCGCCGCTGTAAAGTGCGATGGATGGACAGTAGAAGTTCAAGTTAGATAGCATTAGGGGCCCATAAGAGCGTGATGAGCGGGTGAGCGACCAGTTGAAGCGAAACCTTATGCTTTTAACTAGCCAGCCCATTCCCTTCTCGCTCTGTCAGCTCTTTGTTTATAAAAGAGAACTGCTCTGAATGTTGTGCTTGTGTAGATTTTCATCTATATCAGTGCTCAAGCAACAAAAGTGTGCAGCAAATGTGTACGAAGAGAAAGAGAAACAGTTTACTACATGCACAATGGCTTTGAAACTTGAGGGTTGAAAAACATAAACTAACGGTCTATGCTTCACACTATTCGGGTGTACGAAAGGCAAAGAAAAGTTAAAGATGAAGGGACAAACAAAGTAGAAAGAGAGTTGAGGTCCTAATGTTAGCAAGCAGAATGTTGTTAGTGTGACAACTCGAGAATCAGTTGAGGCGCGAAAATGGCACCGCTGCTGTCATTGGCATGCGCGCAAGTTAAATCTACGGTGCAGTCAGCAGTCAGTGGGCCCTCATTTAGATCCATTTAGCCAGCCAGCGAGACAGCTTATCACTACAGTGTACAATGAAATCATAGTACACAACACAGTGAAAGGGAAAGGAAAGAGCAACTTGTGAGAAGCGAGCGTTTGTGTTGTTGAAAGCTTTGCCCTGTGATCGTAGTCTGCTGTAAACATTGCCAACATCTGTCAGCAATGCCACTTTTGTTGTCGTGTCATTTAAGATTTTGCTAGCCAATATTCATTCACGAGGAGTAAGCTCCAACTGTGGTGATTGTGGTGACTGTGGTGTGAATCTGCAGATGTAGTGAGTGAAAGTGTGGTCGTTAGCCCTACTAAGTGGACAATATCGAACAAATATCTATTTAGATCGGACAGTGATGAAACATACCTGGCCTTCATTTGATATCAATTGGTAAATGATGAAATGGTAAAATGCTACCAGCTGAAAAAGGCGCCACCTGGTGCAACGAATAGAACAGACAACATATTCTCATTCGTATTTCGCGCGCCATGGCGAAAACAAGGAGCACGTGACTGTTAGCAGTGGCATATAGTTTCATTAATGTAAATGTCACTCACAAATACCAACCCACACTAATTCGGTGGGGTCCACGTGACGTCGATATGTTCAAGGCGGCGGCAATTATTGGATGCACCATGCTTACTAGAATGGTCATCCTGGATGTTAGGAATCCGCTGTACAGAGAGCGCCCGGATGCTAGCGACGAGGTTGCGATTGTCACCGGGGCCGATCAGCCTAACGGAGCCGCTGTGGCGCATCAATTGGCCAATCGCAATGCACGCGTCATCATGGCCTGTGACGATTTAGAAAAGTGCAAATACAACCGGCGCCGCATTGTATATCGTACTCAAAATCGCAAAGTGGCCTGTCGTCATTTGGACCTAACGTCGTACAAATCAATCAATGATTTTGCCGACGATATCATTGAACGCGAGCCACATGTCACAATATTGGTCAATCAATCAACGGTACGCACCAAAGACAACAAGCGCTACGTTACCGTCGAAGGTGCTGAGTTACACTTAGCGCACAATTTCCTCGGGCCTTATTTGCTCACCATTCGCTTACTAGATAAGCTCAAGCAAGCACCCGATTGTGCACGCATAGTCAACGTAATAGGAAAACCCAAAAGTAATTGGGACATTCGTTTAGACGATCTCAATGGCGAACGCAAATACAGTCGCAAAGCAGCGTATTCTCAAAGCAAGTTGGCGTTGGCATTGTTTACACGCCACTTGGCCGAAGAGTTGCTCCAAGAGCGAAGTAAAGTGTTTGTTTATGGTGTCGATCCGAACGGCACAACACGCGTAGAATGGATCGGACAAGAGCACAATCCAACGTATTTCGACACGATCAAGCTTTTCGTGTTGGATAGTTTGATGATAAATTCAGACCAAGCGGCGGCGAAAGTGACTTATTGTGCTTTAGACCCGAGCATAGCCAGTCACCTTTTTACAGGACGTCTCTTTGGAAAGCGCTTCCAACCACTGGTCTGGAAATACAAAACAAACGACAAACAATTGGAAACGATGATTTGCAAAGTAGCAGAACGATGGACTCATCGAGAGCCGCAATAAACTTAAGGGTGGACTGGACATAGTTCGCAAAAAGTAAAAGAAGAGTGAACAGATGATGTTGTGTACTTGAATGGAACAGTGTGGATTTTGTCTTTATGTATTCTGCCGTGGCAATTCTTTCGCTGAGGGACCGCATGCACAATAAGGCCCGCGCGTCATCCAACCTGGTGGCAGCACTGAACCTTTATCGCCAGTCCTGCGTCAGTGAGCGAGGAGACAAGCACGGTATGCGCGCGTGATTTGAAAAAATCCACTATGTGCCAGTGAAAATATGCTGTCCATACGACTCGACGAGATCTTCAGAATGCACTGCTCAGAGACACAAACATCAGTTCTGCATATTGTTTCGCGAACTAACCTTCTCTGTCACCCTTGAAACTGGTTTTAAACCAACGAAAGAACTTTAGTTGGTTTAAAAAAAAGTAGATCGTGTTATTGCGTGTAATCGAATAGGACATTGTGTATCTCAGAGTGATTCTGACGGTGTGTCAACAAAGGACCTAATAATTCACCTGTGAGCCTTATTTCAATTGTGATGCACACATGTGCATGATCATACATTTTTATTTCATTCCAAGCTGCTGTCTGTTCCTCAAACGGAAAAATGAATGAAAATCGATCAGGACTTTCTTCCCAGTGTGATAATGTGGTCAACAGTCGTTGCCAACTCTCGAACCTCACAAAGTTAGTTCCTTTAATTTAGTGCGATTATAATCATAATTTCGGGTGCTCGTGTATCCGAAGATACATCGATCACAGTGTCTACTGATGGAGACTACTGAGATGTTTTATTCGATGTTCTGGTCAGACTCGCAAGGTCCATCCGAGATTTTTTCTAGATCAGATTGAGTGTTGCATGCGGTTGATCGCAATTGACAATAAGAGCTGTTTGAGTGCAGATGGAACGAGAAAATATGAATGATCTTAATGAATGATCGTAAAATTTTCGAATCGAATTCTCGAAATACAGAGCAAAGTAACCTTACCCGTATGTTTTGCCGTCTGAGCCACAAACGGGTTCATTGGCGACGCACTTATACTTGGGACATTCGCACTGGGGCTTCCCGTCCTTCACCGTACATATGGCTCCCGAGCGACAGCGTACATTGGCACACGTCAATCCTGAATCGGGAGAATCGATATCGGTTGGATTGGAAACACATTCACCGTCGTACAGTTTGGCAATTGCAGTTTGGGTCTTGCACGCGGAAACTTGCAATTCGCATGTATTCCTGTGTTCGTCAAGTGTTGATATTCCGCGATAACATTACATGAGTGATTATATTCGAAGAGATAGAATCAATTCAACTTAGATGAATTTTAAAGAAGGATACACAGACGTTACTCGTGATTGAACTTACCCATAAGTTTTGCCGTCTGAGCCGCAAACAGGTTGATAGAGCGCCGGACAAAAGCTTGAGCATTGGCATTCCGCTTGTTCGTTGACTACTTGACAAGTAGAGCCATAGCCACATTTGACAGTGTCGCACGGCGAAGTCGATCGTTCGGGCCGACCATTTGAAGCTTGATCGCACCTGCCGTAATGTACAATTTCTATCGGTGTTTTTTTCTCGCACGCGATAGCAATCATTTGACATTCGTTTCTATAAGACAAATGGAAATGGTTACATCAATATTGTTGTTGGATATTCACTTTTGGAAAATCAGATCGAAAAAAAACCGATATAACTCACCCATAGGTTTTACCGTCTGAGCCACAAATAGGTTCATATATTAGTGGACAATTTTGGGGACATTGACACTTAGCTTGCCCGTTGACCACTTGACATCTTGCGCCATAACCGCATCTAACGACATCGCATGGTGAAGGTGAAGTTGATCGTTTTTTAGTGCTGCCCTCATTTGGTGTTTCCTCGCAAGCTCCGTCATATACTTTGCGTACACCTGATTGGGTGTTGCAAGCTGCTGCTGTGAGATAGCATTCGTTCCTACAAAAGTTCGTTGATTGGATATATGAGATATTCAATCAAATGGACTCTAAACATTTCCCAGTTCAAGTATAAAATTCCATTGAATGTGGACTTACGAATAGGTTTTGCCGTCCGAGCCACATACTGGCTGATAATTGGCTAAACACATGATTTGAGGACACTCGCATTTGGCCTTTCCATTGACCACGATGCAGACTGCATTGTTGGCACAACGAACAGTAGCACATGGTGTGATTGGTTTCGTCGAACAATTGCCATTTGACACTTTGTAAATGGTCCCGTCGCTTTCACATATAGCCACGTTCAACATGCACTCGTTGCTGAACATCAATGTGTATAATTATCATAAGCTGAGCATTAGAATGGCGCAAGAGAAAATGTATCACCAAATATTCAATTGATAGTGGTGGAGTATTCACCTGTAAGTTTTGCCATCAGATCCACAAACTGGAGCGTAGATTTTTGTACAAGCTCTAGGGCAAGGGTTCTTGAGACACTGAGCCTGACCATCGACCACAGTACATGTGGTTCCGCTGACACAAAGCACAGTGGCACATGGCGATACCGGAACTTCTTCAACCGGAGTTTGTTTACAAACACCAGTTGAGACTTTAGTGATTTGCTTGCCCGTCTTGCAAGCTTCCACTTCCATTTGACAATCGCCGCTGAAATCAATGGAAGAGAAAAATCTCAATCAGAAATGAAAGTAAAACTAAAACAAAATTGCAACACTTACGCGATTGATTGCTCACCTGTAAGTTACTCCATCGGAGCCACAAATTGGCGCAAAGTATTGCGGACAGTCGCGCTCACAATCGTCGTCGATGAGGTCTTGCTTGCTAGGACAACGACTTTCGCTGCAATCGCTGGCTGCAACAAAGGCGCCGGCAGCAATAATTGCAATGCACAATTGCAAAATCTTGGCCATTGTCGGTTGATTGACTGGTTTTTAAAAAATGATGGTTTAATTGATGTTTACCTTGTCTGGATAAGATCTCGACAAGGAATGAACAGTGAACAATTGATGTTCTGAACAAACAAACCACACCAGGTCGGTGTTCTCATCAAGCTGCTCATCAAGTTTGATCAGCAGCAGATTATGTGTAGCCGATTAATTTGTTGTTGAACTTGATTGATCAAGATAATTAATTATCCGAGCAGCCGGTACAGCTTCGGCAGATAGCGTCAACAAGTTGTTGACACTAAAATATACGAATTCATTGATTTTATTACCACATACACATTGGCTCTTTAATGACTGCAGAGCGCAAGCTAATCGAGCGGAGCAGAGCACATCTCATCAGATAAACAACTTACAAGTGTGTGCGAGCAAACAAAAGCACGAATTCCTATCGAAGCGTATCTGCTCTGCTCTGTTGTATTCTGTTGTGTTGTGTCCCGTGACTGACGTGGCTTCAAACGAGCGGCAATCGTGTAATGACTGCACACCTGAGAGACAGATAGCTAGAAGAGCAAAAGAGCAAGAAGAAAATATTCTTTCGATTGGCACTCATCTCTAACAGCTATCAGTTGCATGTATCAGTGACAAGGCATGATATAAAACTGGTTATTTTCAAGTCCAGATGGAACGGACAAATGTTATGGGCGCAAAACAGCACAGCACGACATGTTGACATCAGTGACGAGATTAAATGGCTGGCCAGATGTTGCATCAGCGGCAGCATCGATCTTATATATTTATCGCAACTGATCTCGTGCGACATTTGTACTTGCTTTGTGCGTGGGTGTGAGTGCGTGAGTGCGTGTTTGCATTCGTGTGCTTTTCGAAGCTTGCCAAACGAATCTGGACCGATTTCACGCGAAACGAAACGAAACGACGAATCGAAATCAAATTGGCGGCCCACCTGTGCCACCACGCTGTGAGAGCGTCGTACTATCATAGAAAGTAATCCCTTTCGGTGTGTGTGCGTCACTTTTGACATGAATGCTGTCTCACCGATGCTGTCAGTGGTTACATAGCAGCACGCTCTATGAGTGCCACGTGCTAGAGAACAAAAGGATTATGCTTGTCGTCGAGAGAACATATGAGATTGGATGAAGAGAGCAAGCAATGGAACAAATGGACACGCGAGCTGCTGGAAAGAAGCAAGCCGACTTCATCCTTGCACATTCGTCGAGCGAGCAAATAAGTGGGAATGCGAACGGAGGCTATCAATATTGGAAAGCCAATATCGATACTGATAAATCGATACGGCCATCTGACATACGGCTTGCCATTTCAACTCACACACACAGTCAGGTAACTCGATTGTGTATTGCTGAGCGTGCTCGAGAGAACTAACCAACAAACAAAATGAGATCGAACATCATTGTTGCTTGAAACGAAATTAAAGGAATACAAACGGAGACAATGAGAAAGAAAAAAAAGATCCATTCCGATATCACACACACACACACGCACAAACACACGGTGTCATAGCTGTCAATGTGAGTGCAAGTCCCAATCTCATCAGATGATTCGCTGTGCAAGATTCGATTGTCGCTGACACACAAGAGAAACTAATGTGTGTTTGTGTGCGTCAAATTCGACAAACATACAGATCACATAGAGATCGCCACTTGAGAAAAGGAACACACAAGGCAATCATTCGGATGCCCAGTGATGCATGCACTTTGGCTTAGCCATCGAGCGTTCAAAAATTCATCTCTGTCTCAATTTCGATCTATGTCTTTGAGTATGTGCGTGGCTTGAAATACAATGCGATCTATTTTGATCCAATTCGATGTGGTTGAGTCGATGTGATAGGCTTCAGCCTTGCCACTGTCGCTGCCATTCGTGTGTCTCTTCTCATTGCTTTCTCTTGTCGGCCGTGCCCATTCAGCAAGTTTGTGTCTGTGTCTGTGTGCCAGCGTTAGTTTTGGCAAGCCGCAAAGTGAGTCGACAGCGCCGGCGCCTGCTTCACAAGCACAACCAACGACTGTCCGTTCTTCAGACAGATTGGCCAGTCACAAACACACACTCAGTGGAATGCAGTCAGTTGTATCTGGGCTCTTCTTGATATTGCTGCAAACTACACAATGCTGCTTTGCCATTAGACTCATACGCACGCACACGTGCTCGTCAGCCAGCCGTATCCGGGTGCCAATTGTGTGACGATAGTTTCTATCTCTCTCGCTTTCCTATAACTCGATTATCCCATTTGCCACTTTTTGCCCTACGCACACAATTCACATCACAGTCTCAGTTGGCCAATTCGTCTTTTGGGTCGTTACAACGCAAACTTGAAATTTGGCGCGAAAATTTTCAACAAACTCTTTTCATTCTGCGTCTATCTTTCAGTCAGTTGGTGTTGATGTTGTTCAATTGCAAGCAATCTTGCGCTTCGTTGTTCGCCTAATCCATTCATTGTGCTGTGGTCTCTCTCTCTCTCTCTCTTCTCTTTTCTATTGTGTTTTATCTGTCCATGTGTGCGTACGTACACGTCTACAATTTTGTGAGAGTGTGAGAATCTTTTTCACTGGGTCTCAAAAAAATAAGCCCATTATTTTGCACCTTGCTTTCTAAGCATCTTGATCGCCTTTCAAATTTCAAGTTGGCACAAGAGAACGAAGCAACACAGACATCAACTGACTAGCTGGCTGACTGACTGACGTTAGCCAGCTTGTTAGTTCAGTTTCAGTTTATCGCTCTCTTTTTCACTTGATGCCTTTCCTTGGTGGTCGAAAGCCCATGGCTAAAGGAAATAAATTAGCCCAATGCAAGTAGTAATTCTGTATCAAGCGAGCTTAAAGCTCAACTCGACTCCAATCTTATAGTTCCATTAAGAACGCTGCTGCTGCTCTTCGAATTGACTTATTCTGGAGGCCCAAAGCGGTTGATTCTCACTGCTAGCGGCATGCAATCCTTTCTTTCTCCTTTGAATTTGATTTCGCGGTCGCGAATCAAACGGTTAGACAAAGTTGAGCGGCACTCACAACGGCGAATCTAGTCGGCAAGACTTTGAATTTAGGACAGCATTACCTTCTTAAGATGGTAGTAGGATGAATGTGTCTTCTTTTGCCACTTGTGCATCGAATATCAACAACAATTGCGACAGCAACAATGATAAAGTCGACAACACTGTCAAGGCAGTCACTGACTGAACATCGCCTTCTATGCAAAGAAGTCTATGCAATTGAACAACAGAAGAAAATCGTATGCACTTCAGTTGGAATAGCAGCAACTATAGAAAGATTCCTTTCCATCAGGCGGTTGGCCGAGAACTATCAGCGCGCACAGCAACGAAAACAGCGTCGCCCACAACCTCGGCATTTCCGGAGCCTCTAAATTGCACCCTGCCATTGGGATTTATTGCACGTTGACGTGCGTGTGCGTATTTAGAGCCAAATTCGTCTTGAGTCCCTTGCGTTGCGTGATTCTCTTGCGCGAGCGTTGCCAATGCGTTGCAGTGCGTCTATAACACGTTTTGTGTTACGCAGCCACATACAACTCTCAAGCAGCTCAGCATTTCAAATGGCCCAGCTTAGCTTTAACGATAATTTGAAAATCTCTACCAAATTACTGACATATCGTCGTCGTCGTCGTCGTTGTCGGCGGCGGCGCTGCCGCTTGACGACTAGTGGATTCCACTTCGCTCTCGACTAACGAAATAACAACAACGCAAGCACAAGCATGAGCAACAAGCCAAGCATAAGAAGCAAGCGAAGCGATTTCTATCCATGAGGAGCCATGTCATGGGCCAGCTGCTCGCTGTTCGCTGTGATTGAATAATTTAGCTAGGAAGCATCTATTCCGTCTTCGCGCTTCTCCGTTGACTTCTTTCCGTTTGAGATGTATCGTTCTTGTACCTTTCGATTGGTGCTTTCGCTCGTATTCGGGGGAAGTGTGGCACTTCATTTTCATCGGATCATTTCCATACGAAGCAAATCGACAGACAGGCAGACAGACAGATGGTTGAATATGCAAGATTGCGGCACAGCTTACACATCTTTGTTGTCGATGTGCTGATTGGTTCTTTCTTCTCTTACTAGAGTTGCTGGATGGCATTCGAATTAGCAATGAAGATGACCATTGCCTTGTCATAATATAGCATTTCTCGTAATGAAAGAACAAGACGAGGCTAAAGGTGAAGCCATGCGTCGATTCAATTAGTTCTGGTGTCAAACATGCTAGCATCAGACACACATGCACAGACAAGTAAGTATCACACTCTGTCAATCCAAAGAATAACGACCAGCTTTGACACCGTCGTAACGATATAACGATACGCTATGCACAAGTTAGTGTAGCACCGATTCGCATCTATAGAGAATCGATTGTAGCTCAGTTGTATGTGTCCGTTGTCGCACGGAACCCGCATTGACATATGGCTTCATTAAAGTTTGCAACATTGTCGAGGTGCTACACCTAAAAAAGGTCTGCTCTTGCTCATGTACTTATGCCTGCTTGCAAGTGCACGGCTCGACAGATCGAAGAACTCGACGACTCTCGGCCGAGTTGTGACTCGAAGAATCAGTGTGACTATCTGTGTGTTTGTGAGATGAGCCTATCCATTAATTTTCATCGACATTAACCGGCTAGCCAACATTGATTGTGGTTGTATGTGTGCTATAGATGTTCACTAGTCGTTCAGTTTGCTGTGTTCGTTCAGCGAACCTCAGCGAGTCAATTGGTAGCTACACTTGCTCTTGGGTACCAACATTCACCCGCCCAGCAAGCACGCTCTCAACGTAGGCAAATGTAGCAAGCGCAAATCAGAGACTTCCATAAACTTACTAAGCAAGCAAGACTAGCAAGAACGTAATAAGATCCGCAATAGAAATTGTTCGATTTGATTGTGACTCCTTTGGCCGCCAAATGCGCCCGAAGTTGAAGCCGTAGCTAAGCCCATTAATGCCAACCGATTGCACCCACCGATTGAGACGCTTGTGCTTGAAATCAGATGGGGCACACGCGCTCGTACGATATGCGCTGCTTCAGGCTTACATAAACATCTGTCTCTTTTGCTTGCTTGCTCGCTCAAGAGCTTGCCATCGAAAGAAATAGTGTAGCCTGTGATTTTGCGCCATATCAAATTTCATATTTGCCTGTTTTTGCTCGCTTGCGTTGGTTGTGTGAGGCTCCCATACGACGACCATCAGCACGTACTCTCAATGCCGCTACATTGCACGTCATGCTATTACGTCATGCGGGGCCACACAAAACCAAAGTAAAGCAAAGCCATATTGCACATGGTAAATGTGTTATCGTGCTCAATAGTTCGTGTGTGCTCACCAAAAGCGTCCATAATGAGTGTCGTCGTTCGCCGATCGTCGATATATTCTCATTCGTAAAGTTTTTTCGCATAACAACGTTGGTAGTTGTTGAATTTTTGCCTTGTGACACGCCGTTCGCTTTGTTGTTGGTGTATACAATATTCGTATATACATTATACAGTATTTGAGAGAGAGAGAGAGAGAGAGCAAACGCCCAACGTGAAACCTGTGATTATAACGCATTGACGCTCAGATGTTCCGTTCCGTTCGGCTCAATAGCCGTCGAGGGGCCCGGCCCATCGACGAGCTTGACTGCAATCCACCAGCGAACGTTTCTACGAACGAAACGAAGAGACATTCGCTATTATGCATTTAATGATTATTACAAGGGTTGAGGTTCACTCCAAGTTGTGTTTCGCCAATACACTCACTAACGTGTAAGCTTCGTATTACTACGATCCTATTGTAATTAGCCCAATGTGACTAACACGCATGAAGGTGTACATACCTCATATCTTTACGTGTCATTGTTTTGGTCTCAATTGGTGCTCTTGGCATCTATTCCACTATGACATTGTATTGGTCGACATATATATACATGAATGTGTGCCGCCTTTTAGCGGCTGTCCAATAATGCCGAGGATTAAATTTATTTCATTGTCGCCCTAGTATATACATTAGTTATGTCGCCAGTGTGCATAGTAGAGCGTTGCCAGAGCCACTTGGTCCTTTTTATGTTCAACCAACCTAGGCATAATAATAATTATCGAGATCGTATTACTTGCATTTGCTATGGCCGTCGTAGTGTTTAATATAGTTAGTTGGTTAACGTCGAGTCTAATACTATGTTATTCCTAATGCATGCTTATAGCTCGCACTCTACTGTTTTATGTTTTCCCTCGATAATAATCTTGTGGCTCATGGCTGACGGCTTCGTATCACTAACGAGAGGAGTTCCTTACGGGACTATGTTTTATCAATCACTGATTGAGATTCCTCATGACTACAACAAAGAGGATACGATGTAGCCAACGCTATCGTGGTGCTCGGTGACAGGACGGACGTGACCGGCCAAACAGGGCAGTGATGCCCCCCCCCCCCCCCATAACGCGAGATTCTAAAAATATCGTTTATGCTAACAGGCACGGAATAGAACCAACCGCTTGTCACTTGGCTATTGTTTTCGACCCGCGTTCGCTAAACGGAAGGTGGGGGACCTTTAGGGGGCTGAACTGGCGACTGCCAAAATGACTGGGAGTCGTGTTTTTGCAGTTAATCGGGCATTTCTACTGCCAATCGACAGTCGGCTCGTCGAACTGGCCTGCTGCCTGTTAGCGCAGATTGAGCAGTTGTCTCGGCCTAAGCATTGGCAGGCCAGACTCGATTGGACTGCCGACTGACAGTTGACAGGCCGTTTTGTGGGCTGACGGACAAGGGTTAGGCAGAAAATGGGTTGGGTTTCGGGCGTGACGGCCCGGCAAACAACAGTCGTCAGAGCTGTGAATCAAAAGGCGAATTTTACGCCAAGACTGTTGTCGGCAGTTCGGGCGTCGACTGCCGTCAGACAACTGCCAGCTCCAGTCGCGAATTCACAGGCTGACTGAGCAGTCGAGTCGAATGTACACAGTTCAGCTCTCTACCAAGCTTGACTCAATGTATTACTAAACAGTAGCTTGTTTTTCTGCCCGTACTAAATGAATGGGTGTTCTTAGCTAATATCTAAGTACACGCAGAGAAGGGCAGGTGTTTTTTGCAGTGTGACTACAGCTAAAGACTAATAATAATATTAATACTAGCAATGCGTGGAGATGAAAAATAGTCCAAGCCCTTTTAAGCTACGTACGATGATGTTCACGTTATCATGTTTGGCTTCTTTCGAAGAAACAAGACTATGCTCGAATAAACAAGCGCTAGACACAGATCGAGAGAGGGACACAAATCAGAAGAAAAAAATTAAATTGCTCTGGAATCAATCATCGGTACACTTCGAATATAATTTGAATTGTATCTGGAACATCGTCATTTGTCCCCTCTTTTCGCCTCTCAGATTGACTCAAATGTTGAGCCAACTCGGATCTGGTGGGTGTGGCAACCACGCGCTACACTACTTGGTCTCAATTATATATTTGGAACGAGGGCGCCATCTGGCGTGCGCCATGCTGAACAATGAACAACTATCAAGGCACCAATGAAACTATCAAGTAACGTAACGTTGCTCAGTGTGAGTGTTTCGACGTGAACCCTGTGATTACGTCGGAGGTCATTTACAGACTGCACACACACACACACACACACACACACACA
>JAIFTH010000220.1:0-43553 GCA_019968535.1 Fragariocoptes setiger | reverse complement strand
ACGATAACCGCGTCAGTTGTTTGGGTGTCACACAAGACGGCCTGGCGCTGGCCACTGGCTCATGGGACAGCTTCCTCAAAATCTGGAACTGATCAAGCGTTCAATTTATGAGTTATTCTCCGCCTAGCGCGAACAATATCTATGTATAGCTGTAAATATGAAACATAATATTTATTATTGCACACAAAGCATCCTAGAGGCCCATCAGGCCTCGTGCCTCGGGGCACCATCTCATTTGTCTACCCATCATGTACAAGTATACAACATTAACACCTGCAATCGAGCGAACCAAATACTTGAGTGAAAGACGATGCCAAAAATTTGAGTATCGATATTTGTGTACGTTACTGTCGATATTGAACGATCGCACCTATAAGAATATATGTGCATTTATTGTGTACAGTCATCACAGCCATATAAGCAAAGGAGAGCACTCTGTTTTGAGCCTCTTTGAAGATTTATCCCTTTAAATTTTGTAACAAATCTCACGTGTAATAAATATGAATAAACAATGAACTTATGTTCTACAATTCATTCGAGCTCTTGTTGTCATCGTAACTCCTTGTTAATGAGCGACCTGTGATGACTAACGTGTGTTTCACGCAGCTTGTTATTATGGAATTATCATCCGCGAAAGTGTTACGCGTGGTTTAACCATATTTGTAGTGTTTCTTGTCATACTGCGGTAAATTTTAATTGAAAAGATTTAGGTGTTAATATTAATGTTGTTTTTGAGTAAAAATCAAAGGTAGATCGTAATGGTCAACGTACATGATTATAATCCCAGAGGTGCATACCTTTACCCTTTTTGTCGTGCCATTTTACTTTAGTCCTGCAAAATAAAGTATTCAAATTTGTGTGTTGTTAGATTATAGTCCATTGAAAATGACGTCCTTCTAGTTCAATGCAGATTTGAAAACACTACTCACTTGAAATGAGGGCCTTTACCATGTTCGTGACGTTCGACTTCAGATTAAGTAGGTTTAGGAGCAGATGAGAATCAATTTTTATTGTTTACTTGTTACTGAGTTGCAATCAGATTCTTTTAATGTGTTTATTAACTCACTTGTGTGCTTGTGATTGCCACGTCTGTAGCCGAATTTCCATGCTTTTTTGTGAGGTACCTCACGATATCTAATTATTGTAGCGAAAAGTCAATAATGTTTTTTAAATGAAACGAACTAACCCAAAATCTCTAAAATGAATCTCTGTTTGAACTTACTCGTAATATTTTCCGTGTGGTTTGTGGTGTTTGTGATGATATCCAGCCGCAGTTTGTAGATCGCCACCCATCAATGGTTGGTTCACTCTAGAAACTTGGACCGCACTTGCCGATAGACGTGGATTCAAGTTGTGATTCAGAGAAAGTGATTGAGTGCGTGGATCATAAATTGGGGACACTGCAGAAAATGAAGGGTGGTATGCTATCGGATGATGCTGTGATACAGATTCCGAATACCATATTGGTCTGTTGTTAACAGTTTTGGTTGATTCGAATTCACTGGTAGATGTTTCATAAGCAGAAGCATAGTTCGCGTGCAATAGCGCTACGATGGTCAGCCATAGAAACGCTGAGGCCATTACAACTAGGGAATTCATCTTGACTTCTGAATAAGTTTATGATACTAAGTTGATATTACGATAATCCTATCAAATTCTACTGAAATAAAACCGTGGAAGTAAAATGCAGGCCCTTTATATAGGCTGTAAATCGTATGATGTTGAACTTGTCTGATGTTGAATGTTGTTGTCGCTCTGATGAGGCGGTGACTTGCGTGTTTGTGGAGCCTTGAAATACACGACATGTGTCAAGTTCAGTGTTATATATTGAATTGTTATATCATTTGTTACATAAAATTGATCGCACTTAACGATTGCTATCCGCTTCAGAGAGCTGAATATTAAGATAATGGCGCTTAAGTTCGGGAAGCGATCTTGACAGTCAATATGCGCGCTTTGAAATCTATTAGATCGCTTGTTATTCAATGAGTTCAAAGTTATCAAGTTGAGAACTGTACCGATTTTAATCATGTTAATCATAGGCTTCACATAATTCACTCTCACAAAGCGAACAAGTAATAGCGAAATTGATACAGAGGATAGTCGAAAGCGCAATTGCTAACAGTTTTTGAGATGCCACCATTGGCATAGGCATTGCAACACCTGTAATCATGAGCAGTGAGCTGTTGTCACCAAACCCTATTTCACAAATGTTATTCTGAAGTGAACCACAACTTGTGATAAGATGACTCAAAGTGGGACAAAGAACTCAAGCATAAGAAATATCAGGAGTTAGTGGTTTGTGTATAGCAGCTCCACCGAGAGCAAGAGAGAATCTCGATAAATTTTATTGTCGTGAATTCGATTGTTAAGGTCGAGTAGTAGTAATTCAGTGATGGTTAGAGATGAATTGAATGATGAATTGTCTGAGTTGCGATAAACACAACACTGATGGAGGTAGATCATGTTGAGCATGAAACAAGATACCATAGAGATTACAAGACCGTGGTGAGGGCTATCATAGATTATCCAAACTTGAAAACTGCATAACATTTTCCAAATTTACGTGTACATCCCGAAGACCCCTCTTCATCTATATAATAGAGATAATATAAGTTTAAATATCTCTTTGTCTAAATGAGAGTCGATCCACTACATGTCGCTGTGAAATAGATGTTTCTCTTAAATATCAATTTGCTTCGTCTCGATTAGATGACAAAATCTTGCTCTAACCACTTGAGATTTTTGAGGTCTCTCTGATGAATAAGAGATGATTTAACAAGTCTGCTCATTTCATTTGACAGTCCCACAACTCGTCCGATACCTCACGCACCTGTTAGTATATACACCGTTGCTGTTTACATTTTCCTACTTAACTGTTAATTTCTCAACTGAAAAGGCTTTTAGCACTGACGACAAAGTAGACGACAAAGATTGTTGCTGACACTAGAGTAGTCGTTATTCCAGTCTAGGTGGATTCGCCCATTTGAAATACAAAAGTCACAGTTATGTATAAGAGTAATGAAAGTATGAGCCAATCAGTCGCCTTCTGTGTTTCCATCGTGTCGATATTATCTAATTAATCAATCAAATTCAAGATGAATGAAAGAAGATGGGTTTGAATTTCAAAACCTACCAGACAAACGATCATTGTTACGTAATTTGAACGAAGAGTTTCGTTTGACATTTCTGTGCTCGGTGTGTGTGAGGCAGCACAATGCACAGTCAGCTGACGAATGATGAGGATGATTGTTTATTCGCGCTGTTGTGTGAACGGCTTTGCTGTAGAACTGGCACATTTGCAAACATTTCTTGACAAAATTGGGGGCATTTGAATGATATATGGTGATCGTTCATCTTCTCTAGCAAATCTGGTTTGATACCGAATATCAACCTTAGTAACGTGATGCATAATGGCATTCTTGTGGCGTCTGTCCAATCAACGCACCTCAATGATTCATTAATTTCATCCAGAAAGATGGTTACTCTACATATTTGCAACGAAATTCCGATAGTCTGAAAAATTCTCACTCTTCGATTGGCTTCACGACGATGTTATATTGCAAAGAAAACCAGTGATACTGTTCCATGTGCTAACCAGAAATTCACCTAACCCAGTATTATAGCAAATGTTTTATTATAAATATGCGCACAAAGTGAAGAAAAATTATATCCTCTGATTTTATTCACACAAACTACGAGAAAACATGACAATTTTGATGTCACAGCACATCAATACTATACTGATTTCTATTTTATATTTTACCAAAAAGTTAACTATCATAGATAGACATGGACGACAACTCAGAATGGGTCGAAATTATTGAACCCAAAACCAAAGAACGAGTTTTTGCAAATTTGGAGTCTGGAATTTGCTCACGACTACCACCAATTGGGGCAAAGGTTCGTCGAAGTCGAGATTTTGTCGATCATTGGTGGCAATTGCTGGACAACAAAAGTGGAAAGTATTATTATTATAATGTTGACCGTCAAGAAACCGTTTGGACTCGTCCACGATCCGATCCAAAGATACTCATCATCCCGGTAGCAAAGCTTCAGAGTTGCGCTTTCGTTAGTCCCGAGAAAAAAACCAGCAATATCGATGCGTCTACTCAAACAAGCATTAGCCCCAATTTGGTTACAATTGGCACACAAACAGCGCCCATCCATACGACAGACACAAATAACTCTCATGGTGATGTTCAATCTAACTCTGATATCAAAGCAAAACGATCATCCAATTCAAGCTACTCGTTCACGTCTCGTGCGGTCGAATTTCTCGGAAAATATGGCCGGTCCGAGACGATATGCTTTGAACCGAGACAGTCTAAAGAAAGGAATGCAAAGTCAGCAGTGATAGATGCGTCGTGGATGAAACGTCACCAAAGAATCACATCACCTATTTTCTCGTCAAATGAGCCTCAAGTTTCCGCTCAACATCGGACAACTAAAACAAACCAAAGAATATCTTTTAACAATGACACTACTATTAATCGTACCAATCCAAAGGCAGACAATCCAAACAATGCTAAATTATCTACAAAATCAAACAGGAGTGATCAAGAACAAGTGAAAGGGCCGTCGTCCAGTCTTACAAATTATCTAGTAGGCGAAGCTAGGGCTATGGGAATAGCATTGGTCAGTGATGATGAAGAGTGCAACGATGACGAATTTGCTAGTGAAGATGACTATGCTCTCGACGATGATGACTTGGAAGACGAAGCGATTTCCCAGTATGAAGATGTAGTCAACAGTGATGAGAGATGTGATGAAAGTTGGCAATCGTCAACCAGTTCACATGACGATGGTGAAAACCAGCTCAACAAAAAATCTTGCTCAAATTTAAAAAATGATACCAAAGAACGTAACCCGCACCGAAAAGATGATGAGAAAGATCGCCTCCCAAAAGTTGGTTTCTCTGGAAGAGTTGCCCAACTCAAGGCTAAATTCAACTCAACTTCACTAGATAAATCAAGCTCTCAGACTTGCTCATCACAATCCTCCAATAGGTCTCTTGATAATGATCCCATAAAGTCCGAGGACCAAGGCCAGGTCAAGAAGAAAGGATCGCCATACCTGAGGAATCGCTCAGGGAGATGTTCAGCATCAGAGAAATTTAGTGGCTCTGATTTAAGACTGAATCCTCTTGAAGATTCAAACACAAATCTATCTGAATCACCCACCAAGACTGGACTAAATTATGAGAATTCGCACCTTGATTTATCCAGTAAACAATCTGATGTATCATCTGATTTCACCTCCGATTTTGGTTCATTGTCGATCAACGAAAATAGTGATACAGGGTCTCAGCCACCGCTTCATCCGAAAGTTTTCAAAAAAGAGTCACCAAGCATACCAGCACGTCCCACGAAAAAAGAAACATCGGAGAAAGTCAGCAACGAAAAAGGCAAACGGTTCAATGTTGCACAAAGTTTCAAAGATCAATGTTTGGATCAGAGTATCGATGAACACAGTCTACCATTTTACACTGAGTGCCCGTCGGAGCAACAACTACGACAAGTTTCCGCATTGTCTACCTTACCGCGACAAAAGAAACAGAATCATAATAATCGTAATCGTAATCGCAGTCACGATAACGATCATATCAAGGAAGGGTGTGAATCACCCAGCGGTAAATCCATTAAAAACCAAATGAATTCAATGCAAACTTTGGAGGGATCATCTTCCTTATCATCAACTGGATTGTTAAGTGAATTCTCTCGCTCTAAGAGCTCACGCGGATCTAATTTCTCCGTCGAATCTTTCGCACGAGAGAATTTGCGGCACCAAAGAGCTGGTCCAATTTTCTTCAAGAGAAAAGTCAAATGGTCGCGCAAAATGATTACATGGACTCCATGTCCTATCAAGCAACCTATGATTACGTCACTCGCAACAAATCTACACGACGATGCTGTTACTAGTTTCAAACTCATCTTACAGTTTATGGGTGATCGGAAGGTGCCCATGACGAAAAAGTTTCGTCAAATTATAGCTCAAGAGCGTTCAGATGATCGCAAACATAATGATGATCGCATGAAATTGTCTGTTGGAATACGCGACCAATTAGCGTTAGATCTAATCACGATGGGATGCACCAAGTTACCGCTACGTGACGAGATATATGTCCAGCTGGCACGTCAGGTCACTCAAAATCCACAAGCTCACTCTACGGAATGGGGTCTCATTTTGATGGCAATACTTTTAAGTTACTTTTCACCGTCATCGAAATTTTCACCATTTTTATTGACATTTCTTGAAAATTTTGAAGACCACTCCATCGGACGTGATGTGTGCCTGCGTCGTTTAGACAAGCGCATACAAAGCAACTGGACTACCTATTGTCGCCGACCCGCCAATATTAAAGAAATCTCTATGGTCCGTATGTCGATCACTAGATGGCCCAATCATTGCGGGGTATTTGGTGAGCACATTGAACGTCTCATGCGCCTCCAGGCCACTTCACCTTTCTTGAAAACCTTACAGCTTCCGGTAAGTGAAATTAATCAAATAGCCTTGAAATATTCTGTGTCGTCGTCGATTTCTTCTCTCTCACCAAATTCATGCGATACTAATGTTTAGGTCACTTCTACCTCATCATCATTCATCTATTTATTATCATAGTGGATATTGACGATACTTACAGAAAAGTTACTCGAATGTGGTGGTGCCAAAATCGAGGGAATCTTTCGCTGTGCGGCTGACTGTGACTTAATTGCCCAGCTCAAACTTGAAATCGATTGTCTTGATTTCCGAAGAATCACTGATTCTGCGCAAGTTAGATCGTTGTTTTCCAACGTTGTGGACCCTCACGTGATTGCTACGCTACTGAAATTGTTCTTCCGTGAACTACCGAACAGTATATTCTCTTGCCAGTTGTATGACACGTGCCTTAAAGCTGCCCAAGAGGGTGCAGTGGTCTGTTGTCGTATTGTTATGGACCAGTTACCACCGATAAACAAGCTCATCATTGGTTATCTAATACGTTTTTTACAAGTGCTCGCATCCGAGGAGAATGTTGCCAACACTAAAATGGATACATCTAATCTGTCTATGGTTTGGGCGCCTAATTTGTTACGATCGGATAGTGTCACTTCTCTGACCACAATAAATGCTGATCCTAACTCTGTTCAAGCTCATATTAACGGAGCCATCAAACAAATTGCAGTATCAACGTCAAATACCCACCTGGACAACAGCGCTCGTCATGATAATCTCAGTCAATCACAGAATATAGTGTTTGAGAAAACTAGACAGGAGATGCAGTTTTTGCGCCTGTTAATAGAGAATTTAGACACATCTTTTGTGACGGGAATTGTCTGATTCTATTGTATGCAAATCACCTTTGAAAAAACTATGATGGTCAACCTGAATGGCCAGTGTTCACTCACTTTCTTGAAATCAATCCCAAATAAATAATACAAGACATAATGATTAAATTATAACACAACAGATTTTTATTATTCTTGTCCTTTTTTACAATAGATCTTTCTTCCCATAGCTGTATTATGGATTGTGAATATTGTATCGGCAAGCGCTATGATATTCAACTGTGCCCCAAAGAGCCGCGAGAATGATGATTGATGTGGCTATTATAAAGGTTTCAAAACCATCCCATTGAGACAACTCAAAATGATAATGTCATGCTTACATTTCAATTGACCTGGATGATTTGTGAAATTCTAGTGAGTGATTTAGTCCGGTTGTTCTTGGTTCTCATATAGTTCTCTTTTTTTCCTTTAGCTGTCTAGTATAGTCTATAGTTGATGCTACGAATAATAATAGTGTATTGGTGTGATAGTTCGATTTGAACAAATAATTAAGTTGGGTCTCACAACAGGTGGTGCATCGAAACCAATTGAAAAAATGGGGCCCTTTCAATGTCACATATGATACTAATGGAGAGCATGATAGAGATTAGCCTAATATTCCACTCTCAATATCAACTGAATTGTGTCGGTGAGAGTAAATTCGGCCGAACATGGCAAGATGAAGCTTTCACTAACTGAAATAACTAATATTTAGCTGTCTCATACAACAATGCTACAGTTTTCAAGGATTTCTTTCGTTGTGATCCGTCAAATGATCTAACTGTATGAATGAAGGAACTATACATCATATCTCTTGCCAACTTTCTGAAGAAAGACGCACGCAAGATGAGTGTGTGTGTGCTTGTAGCAAGATATAATAATAATAATAATATTAAATGGACTTGTGTTCATCAGTTCTTAGTTTCCAGAACCTTCATCAGGGTCTTTAAGTGTGTGCCATTGGGCAATGGGGCGCCGTGGACTGGCTAACATGTCCATCCAATGACGCAATTCAGAGCCTGACGGTGCATTACAACTTAAAACAACCTTACCAATTGGCTCAGACGTACCAATTCTATCATAATCAACAACAGTGATAACTAGCTGAACCTTTTGTATATGTTCAAATGGAACTTCAAATGTGAACGACTCATTGTAATACGGATTTAATGTGCATTTCTTGATGGAGGTCTTTTTCTTTTTGATACGTTTGCCTGGTCATCGATCAATGAAAGCGGGTGGAAGCGAAATAATTCGATAAGCATTGTAAGTCGAATGTGTTGGTTGACAGAATGTAATTAGCACGATCAGAGCCAATGTGTTTGAAAACTTACCATTCATAACAAGCGCTATCTTGACGTAAGGATCTGACAAGCCACCAACGTCCATCTTCTTGAGGTTTTTAGCTTCAAGAACGACGACCGTCAATTTGCCGGCCGTAGGCACATATCTTAAACTGAAGCAAATATCTCCGAGCTTTGCCTGCAAATTTTTGAATACAAATTTGAGAATTTAAAGGCGATTAGCACAATCAATCAAATTGTTATGTCATGTAAATGGAATGTATCAATTTTGTTATAGGCAGCTGATTCAGCAATGTGCTTGCGTGTAAGCGTGTTTCGAAGCAGCTCGACAGCAAGCAAGCTAGAAGCAAGTGCAAAGAAATAATACTCACGTTCAGCGATGAGCGATAACAATTAATCAATGATAATAATATTGAATTGGTGCAAATTGCGCATGAATTGAGCAATATCGAATCAGCAAATGAATGAATGTTAATGGCATCGAGCGTTGAGCAAGTGTTGCGAAGCGTTTTTTGTTTGGCAAATTATAGTTTGTCGAAAATTATATGATTGTTATATCGTTAGACTACTAGCCAACTAACTAATGTGCTAATAATAGGTGATTGTGAAAGTGAATCAATAGAATCTTTTGAACTTTATCTTTAACAGAACTTACCTGTCCACCGTCCGTTTCGACTCTGGTCAAGTTTCGCCATTCTTCTATAGTTTGAGCCAGATCAATTGTATTGAGTGGAATTCTGACCTCTCCAATTTGGTCATGTTTTGAGAATCTGCAACCAACACATGCAGCATGATTGAAAACGGGAAAATTGGTTAGTGAATGTTCGACACAAATAGAATCTAGACGATAATAGCGAAATTGATCAAACAAAGATTGCTCACCTATCGAAATCGTACACGGCAAATACCAGAGTTTTGGTAGTCACTTCTGCGTACGGCAATTTGAAATTGAATGTCTCATTGAACACCGGGTTCAGTGTTTTGCGATGTACTTTGGTCTCAAACTTTTTCTTTTTGTCGGGCATCAGATACACTTTGACATACGGATCACTTGTGCCACACATATCCATGCCAGGTAAATCTTCGGCTTGCAACACTCCGACAGCCAAATTGGTGTTGTTGAAATCATAATCGATACGAAATTGTAGCTTGCCCAATTTGTCTTCATCACGTTTGTCGTCTTTGTCGCCCTCCTCGTTTTCTTCCATGTTATCCGCTAGACATTCACCGTCAGGCTGTATTTTTTCCTTATAATTTTGCCCCAATATTTGCACATTCTTGAGATCGACCTTGTTGGGAATGATACTGGTTTTGCCGTCGCGACCGTGAAATTTTCGCCACCATTTACGCACATACAAATAAAACATTGCCACACCAAATAGAACAATAACAATCAAACCAAACAATACACCGCCAAACGGAATGTGTGTCTTTTCCCCGATAGATGCAATCATACGCTCACCACTATTCTCGAGTCGCATCAATCGTGTCATTGTGCCTTGATTGGCGGCGCTAGGTCTACTGCTCGGGGCCATTGTTTTGCCGCCCACCGACATCGGGCCCAAATTGGGTGCCCCTTGCTCTTGATAATCCGTATCTTGCATGGCGTTTTGATTTCGTTCACTCTCTTCATTATACGCGGATTCATTTTCGTCAGCTGACGTGCTTGACTTGGGTGCCGAGGTCGTGGTGGTGGTTGTGGTAGTAGTGGTATTCGTTTTACCTTTTCTGACATTTGGACGACGAGTTGGTGCGGCACCAGGTGCGGCATCTGTTTTGAGACTTTGTGATTTTATATTGCTATTGCTGTTGTTTGGCCCAGTGGCACTCTGGGTGTTGCGATTCTTTTGTGTAGCTGGCCGCCGACTGGTCTGCTGCTTCTGCTCGGGCTTATTCGAACCTTCGTTCTGCTGCTTTTGTTGTGGTCCATCTTCTTCTTTAGTCTCATTGTCGCCGACCTCTTTGTTACTGTTGTAACGATTCCTATTAGATCCTCTCGATGTTCCTGCTTTATACAGTTGCTTGGGTCTCACCTCATCTGTAGACTCATAATTGCTCACTGATGACTGCTGATCGTTGCCATTGCCGCTATCATCCATGCCATTCATTCCAGAAATCGGTTGCTCAGGCTCGTCTACAATCTCCTTATTCAAGGGTGAACTTGTAGTGGTCTCAATTGATTGTTGTTGTTTAGAAGCCTTAACTCGATTCGTTGATACCTTGTTAGTTGCATATCGTTTGACACGTCTTTTATCACGTTTGAATTTCAATGTCGGTCGTTCGTCTTGGCGTCGTGCACTATGGGGCGCGTATTCCATCTGCGATGGCGCCCTATTGGGCTCCAATGATAATGATCGATAAGAACGTAAATGGACAGACGAACGTCCAGCGTTATCGTAGCGCTCCGCGCCATTTAACAATGATGTTACAATTTCACCAACTCGTTCCATTGTTTTTAGTTCATCCAAGGCTTTTGAGATATAAAATTTTCTTCTCTAGCATTAGTGACAATAATGTATGTTACCTATTATGATGTTAAGTATGATGAAGTCTTAGCGCAATAATGAGAAGCTTCTTCTAATTTTGGCTTATATAGTTTTTTTAGGAATTAAAAATTTGACATTTGATTGTGACACACTTCAATACAGTGCCTTCAATGATGGAAAGCGATGTACGAACGCATATCGTGAACTGTTATGATGTTATGCGATAAACAAGTGAGAAGCACATGCGATAATGAGCGAATTGCTAAAATAAATACATTTTTTCTCTTTGTTCACCTTGAACAACAAAAATCGCCACGCACAATGGCTCGTCCTGATGATAATAATGCGTTGGCACGCGTACACATGCAAAATTGACTCTGGCTTAGGGGCTCATCAAGGCATCATACGCGCATACAGAATCATGGAGTAAGACACAGCGACGCTGCTGCTGGCTAGGTGGCCCCACTAACGCGTCTAACTCGTCTACACACTCATCCATCGTACACAAGCACGCACGTATTAACTCGTCAATGACACACATACACATGCACATGCACGCACTCATTCGTACACATAAACACGCACACACTAGAGCCCTAGACTTGACATCATCCAAGCTCGCCGAATGAACGTGCGCACAATGAACAATTTATATGTATTTGGTGCATGTGTAAGTGTGTATGTGATGTGAAATAGTGTTTGTGTGCGCGCGTGCTTGCGCGTGTTTGTGTACACAAACTTACGGCACGCGTTACCAGAACCCCTAGGTGAAGTTCAAAGATTTTCAGTAGCGCCTGACATTTGGCTAGAAAGATAAAGCCTCCGTTACGTTATGTCAGAAAGACCGCCACAACAGTAGAAGCGTTAACATTGTCTTGTTTGTAAATGTTTGCGCGCCTGCGCATCACCACTTAGATCGTCTTCTTGTTAGTATTAGTTCATTACTTTGTTTGTTTGTTTATTATTACTATAGTCAATTATATAGTATAGTATGTACAGAGATTTAAAGATTATCAATCAGATTGTCGCATAGCAATCAAAAGCTCTCAATAACGCCGTTTATCTGGCCTCTGTGAATGACTGTGAGTCGTTGTGTCGGAAGATCTTTTCGAAGATTGTCGAGCATCGCGCAGAAACGCGTTCAAACCAAACAAATCAGGCTCTGGATCTTTGGACGTCGAGGGTGCATTACTGACAGTGGCATCATGAGAGGATGTGTGTGCGTCTTTCGGGCGTGATGTTTCATCTCTCTCGAACGCTACCGTTTCATTAGTTAACATTCGTTTTCTTTTATCCGTATGCTTATTTTTAGGATCTTCCGCAAACTCAACATCATAAGGATCTTGAGCATAACCGGCAGTTTCTTTAAGCACACTATCAGATGGCCTGTACGTACGAGCCGTGGTTGTATCTCTCCATGGTTTGTCGTAAACAGCGTAGTCTTCTTCGTCGCCGAAGCCTTGGTTGAGTCCTCGCGATTGGTTGTACAATCTTTGGTCGTGTAAATCATCGTCTATTGGTTTCTTGGATTTTGCGAGACCCAATGCAATTTGTTCACTAATATCACGTTCGCGTTTCTTGTCGGCTTTGGAGCGAATTTCGAATCCGCCACTTGTGACTTTCGGTTTGAAATTGAGATTACGCATTCGTTCATGATTGCTCTCTTCACGAACACGCTCGCGTTCCTCAAGTTCCAATGAATCAATATCGGAAATCTCACTGTCTCGGCCAAGTTTGTCACGTTCTTCGCGTGCTTTCTGAGCAAATCTACGCAGGTTTTCTTCTTTCTTCTCTTTTTCTTTTTGAGCAATCTTACGCTCGGCCTGGTTCCGTTTCTCCACTTCCTCGCGAGCCACTCGACTGGCCACGAATAACGATTCTGATAAATGCGCAAATTTTGGATTTATTTGAGGCGCTTGCACACTACTGCGACCATCGGCAGCGATTCGCTTATCTAACGGTATCGTGTATCCTTTCGCGTTTTTCCATCGCGATATGCACGGGGGTACTTTCCATTCAGCTTGCTCTTTGGCGGTAACCTTGCGAGGTGGCGAATGCATAACTGGCACCGGTGGCGACGGTGGACCGACGGGAGTTTTCTTGTTTAGTTTGAATTTGGGCGGCTCCATGGGATCTTTTTGCGCCTCTACCAAGCGGATGATCCGCTCGGGTCCCTGCGTACTTGGCAGACATCTTACGAACGGTTCTTTGCGATACATGATGAGAGAATAGTTATGAAAAATATCCCTAATAAGTCGTATGCAAACGACGAATTGAGAATAGAAAAAAATGTTTACGTTTAGAGAAAATTCGCGTCATGCTCAGGAGCATGCGCACAAAGATAGGCGGCGTTTTCAAACATGTGCAGTTCGATGCTGATCTTCCAGTATCCAGTCGCTAATATAAGATTAGTAACTGACATACTTTAACAAGCCAGCAGAGACTGTGTCTTTGATCGCGGCGACAATCACAAAGGCGACGTCCATTGTTGCCAATGTACGCGTGTGTTGCACCATATGGGATGCGCAATTGGATAAGACCGTTCTTGATATACACGAAAAAAATTATCGTAAAGCAAGAGACGACAAACTAGCACGATAATGCAACTTTATTTAACTTGTTAGTAGATCACTTGAAAGTATGTGATTAATTCGGTCTAAATTCATTTATTAATTAGAGGGTGGTGAACACTTGAGAAGTAAAAACAAGAAAATGTATCAATTGTGTCTACTATTGTGTGAAGAATTAGAGTTGGCTTGCCCAGCGAACAATTGATTTCGAATTTGTTGCTGTCGATACTGCTGTTGTATCCTCCACGTGTTCGTGCGAGCTTCTCGTACTTTATGTCCCCGAGCAGTATCATTCGTGCCAGCCGATATTGATTGATTAGCACTCGCGGTTCGATGGTCCAATTGCTCATTCACGGTATTGTCCGTTGATGCGCTGAGTGACTGATGATTGGCAACGTCTTGCTCATGATCATATTCTGTGATGTAAAATCGCTGATTGATACGGAAAAATTTAGCACACAATCGATACAACGTATGTCGTGCTTTGATCTGAACATACATTGCTAAAAAGAAGCATAAAAAGAATAGGACACCGCAGATAAGGGTTCGCTTTTCTTCCTTGCTCAGTTGCGTGTGATGATGCAATTGTTCCTGTGTGACACTGGAATCGTAACGAGAGCGACTAGAGGCGGTATTGAACTTGTGCATCTGTTGCTGTTGAGAGCGTGCTGGAAATGGGATAGTTATTGAACTTGAGCTTGAACTCGATGAGCTTGATGAATCGTGTCGAACTAAACCTAGCATAATGAGTGCACATGCAACCATTACGCAAATAGTTAGCAAAAATGTGGCGTGCAACAGTTTGTCCTTGAGGCGACATTTGGGGAATCGGCATGAACGCAAATCAAACTTGCGATGCCACAAATACTCGTAATGGCACAGTTCGCAGCTTAGAGGTTTGCGCGAATCTCTATTGGAAATTTCAAGCCATTTCTATTAATGATCAATCGGGCAATGATTGCAATGGAGAAAAGTCAAGCGTTTTAGATGAGAGGATTAGTATATCGAGACTACCAGATACAGCAAAACCGATCAATTTTTCGAAATAGCAATTTCTGGAAATTATAGAAAAAAGAACTCACCAATAGACAACTGCAATGAATATATTGCATAGTTCCGGAACATTTGCACGGCGATATAAGTCGATCGTTGTCTTTGTTTCCTAGATGGCAAATTTTACAAAACGGCAACGAGCTGGACGTGGTACTTGAAGCTATTGTTACGGCATCGTCGCAGCGTTCGGTGCCAGCCGAGCCGCGTATATCGTCGGTACCAGTGACGACATCATCATTATGGTTGTCATCGTCGTTATCTTCACCTGACGACGAAGATGACGAAGACGAACTCAATGAGTCCAAGTGCAAATCGGACAAACTTGCAGGCGAGCACACTAACGGCACTCGACGGCTCACCTGCTTGTGACTGGTGCCTGGTTGAGCACAGGTGACGGCCATCACTGTGCGACTGCCGTTGCTGCTGGCCGTTGCATTCGTTGAGACGGTCTCTCGAGTGGTAAGCGAGCGACGTAAGCCAGTGCCAGCGCTGCTACCCAAGTGGGCTCGTCGAAAACGTGGCGTATCTTGGCGCAATGACAACGACGTGCTCGGTGTCATGTGGCCGAGTGATCGGTGTCGTGTGGTCTGATCAGCATCAACTGATACACCATCAGTGCTAGTTGAATCATCGGTAACTGTGGAACGCAAATTTATGGCCAATTCAGCCAAACGTTCCACCAATCGATTGAACGTGTTCGTTCGCTGATAGTTATGTTCTGGACTCGTTGGTCTTGCCACATAGATGCCTGCTCTACTGGGAGGACCGATTGGAGAACTCACGCTACTAACACTACTAATCTCGAATGTGGGTGCCACATTACGATTGTTTACTTCAACAATTGCATTGCCGAATGTTGAAGGAATGTCCAAGGGTGACGCTGATTGGTGTTGCCGTTGAGTTGTTGCAAAATTATCACTTTGTTGATGGATCTGATTATGGCAGGTGAACCTCGACTTTGGCAAATCTGACTCCCCTTTTTTTGAGCTGCTCGAACAATAATCTTTTACGGTGTGCTCACTCGGCCTGACTTGTACTGGCTCGTATTGATTTTTGAGCTTGATATATTGATCGTGCGCTGATTGATTTGGAGTTATATCAATGACCACATGTTGCTGCGGCCCAGAACTTCGTATATCATTGGCTGCGACTTGCTGCTGCTGCGATTCGTGGGGCAACATTTGTTGTGTGTCATATCGTTGGTTATCACTATTATTATCACAGTCATTTCTATTTCTATTATCGTTACTCTTGCACTGCAGCTGCTGTTGCTGCTGGCGACATTTGTCGTTCGAATCACATTGACATTGACGGGAACACAAAGTGTGAGTGTGTAGTTTAGTTTGAGTTAGATTTCTGTATTGAGATTTGTCGATGCTTGAGCTTGTCTCGACTAATTGTTGTTGCTGTTGTCTATTGTTGTTGTCGTAAAATTCCTGCTGCCGTTTTGTCATATTTAAATTCACAACACTAGTTGTAGCT
This sequence comes from Fragariocoptes setiger, assembly GCA_019968535.1. Lineage (NCBI taxonomy): Eukaryota > Metazoa > Arthropoda > Arachnida > Trombidiformes > Phytoptidae > Fragariocoptes > Fragariocoptes setiger. Next base: position 27,351 of record JAIFTH010000220.1, on the reverse strand, counting down.
GTCTTATCAACACTTGCAGGCACCAAATTGTGATTAGAATAGTATATTCGATACATATAGTCGTTGTTGTCGTCTGATTGTTGTTGTTTGTTAACACATTGGCTGCTGACCATTGATTGTGGCGAACTGTAGTCTTTAGTTAACTGCAAATATGACTTGTCATAATCATAGTTCGCAGTGTCATAATCATAACAACAATCATTGTTATAATAGTAATAATAACAATCTGTTCCGTTATTCATAGTTTGCTGTTCACTAATACTGTTGTCGTCATCGTTGTTTCCGACCTTCGACTTAAAGTTGTTGCTTTGTATTTGACTTTGGCGTTGCAGCTGTGCTCCGCTAGCCATTATGTTGTCCATTGATTTACTATTAAAATTTTTAGCTATCCTTTGCTCGCCTGATGTTGGATGAAACAACTGTTGTTGTTGTTGTTGGTCATTCTTTGTTGCTCTATTTTTAGTTGTTCGATGATATGACTGTTGCTGCTGTTGTCGACTAATATTGTTAGTTAGCTTTTCACAACTTTTAACTAGATCACAACATTTGTCGTGGAGTGTTGTTTGCTGTCGTTTATGATTGCACAAGTTGTCGTCCAGATTGTAACCTGTAACAGCATCAAGTGTGGTCGTTGTTGTTGCTATTGCACAAGTATTGTCGTTGTTAACATAGTAATGGTAACGGTTATCATTGTTTGCATCATCATCATCATTGACATTCAGAGTGTGCACTGAGGAAGAATAATATGAGTGGGAAGCCAAGGGAGCCGGAGCTCGGTCATTGTTGTCGTACACGTTGCTGTTTACGTTCAAACAATAGTTGTTAGCTTGATGCTTGGGTGTTACATCATTGTTGTCGTTCACTTCTGGGAGGTCGCTTGCTTTTGTCGTAGAATATTTGTCAGCCACAGTGATGAAGCCAGCGTCTCGCGATTGACTACTCAATTGCTGTTGAGTTTTGTCGCATGTAGTTGAGTTGTGGAGACAAGACCGCCGCTGCAATGATGACGCCACGAGCACATTATCATCGGCCACATCATGCAAACTGTGCAAGCTGCAGCTGTTATCGCCGACATTATCACCATCGTCGATGGTATTGACATTGGTTAAGCTTAAAGCTGCTAATTCTGCTGCAGTAGTTGTTCCTGATTTCGTGACGATTGCTTGGTATTGTTGCGGCCAGCACAACGGAACATCACCGTTGCTATTATTGTTGCTGTTGCTAATGATGTTGCAACAACAACCAATTGAATTGTGCTGATTGTAATGCAAAGTGCGATGACTCTTTTTGATTGTGCCATTGACGCTGGTTACGTCTGCTGATAGTGGTTGTTGCTGTTGCTGCTGCTGCTGCTGTCGTTGCGATGCTTGTATTTGAGCTTGAGCTTGAGCTGGAGCTTGACGATTACTGTCTGTATTATCAGCATCGAGTGCACTCGTTGAGCAAGTATTCAAGCGAAGCAATGTCAATTGTTTCGCTGAACCAACGCTAGACTTTCGATATGGCAATGCCAATGTGGCCAATTGATCGAGTCCTTTAGCTAACGAAACATGGCTAGTTTGAGTGTTGTGGCGTTGTTGCTGCTGCTTGCGTGCTGATGATCGACGATGCTGCTGTGTTGGTTGCTGTTGCTCCACATCATTCAGTTTGCCTTCGTAATCTTGATAGACATTTTTGTCGCCATTGTTGTTTGGCTTAAGTGTATCGAATGATTCCAGTTCAGAACAATCTTCCAACGAAAGATGAGCTGCGACATCGTGTGCCATAGTTGGCCTCGTTATCATTGTTGCCAATGGCACCTGTTGTTGGTCTAAAGTATGTTACAGTTTATAACAATGAATTATATTTGGATTGAAAGAAACTCGGTTAGAACGCTCACGGAAATCTCACGGAGGCATTTGTTGATTTGTGAGGCACCTGTCAGTGTCAAAGTCAGAGTCAGAATAAGCTTTTAATAACAATCTGTCAAAAATCTTTTCGAAGCCAACAATGCAATTATCAGTATCATTATTATCAAGACTAGTGGCAGCAACAGCAAAGTCAATGCATTACTCAAGCTTGAATTTTTCGTACTTCGTTGTTGTCTTGTCTTTCTTTGACATCCACAAATTGTTGCGCTATAACTACACGTTGTAGCGCAGTAAAAAGTGGAAAATTGGCACCAGCGAGTTAATATTTATTGGACAATCAACTGTTACTTCATCCAAACAGCGAGCAAGCAATAAGAGAAAGAATGAGTGAGAGGACGGAAGAAATGCACACACAATAATGCACGTTTAAGGAACAGTTATGGCTTCGTAATGTTCCAAACGAAACAGCAAGTGCGTCTACTATTGTGTGATATTGTCATCGAACTTTGTCAGTAATAACAAAGTTTTCGCCACCACCAGCACCAACAACAACTGTCTTTGTGACTGGTGAGCTGGGCTAAACGATAACAATATCAACATAGAGCAGCATGCATGATAGCGGCGCTGAGATCGGCGTGAAAAGAGTAAAGGAAAGATTAGCGAGAAAAAACGAGCTTACCAATAACAACAAATGGAAGAAAGCAGCACACATTTGATTACGACGTAAACTTTACAACATCACAAGCCCAGGTCACACGTGTAATCGAGAGAAATCTTTTCTCGAGACAAACTCCATCCATGTAATGTGCTGCTGATGAATGTATTGTAATCGGCATTACATGTTGCTGACGGCTGTTATTATCATTATATAGTAGTGTGTCTATCAAGACAAGTGTAATGTTATCGGCATCGGTGAGTACATGTTATCGCGCAGCAACCTGTAACGCTTTCGAACGCTGCTTGCTTTGTGTGCTTCAAAACGTGTGCTTGTTTATTGCGAAAATTTGTCGGTGATATTTGACGAACGTTCGTTAGGTTCGCCGCAGGTCGAATTTTGTGTGTGTGTGTGTGTGTGTGTGTGTGTGTGTGGCAATCGACAGCGGTATAATATTTGTTTGCGATTAATTATTGCACCAATCTGTTATTGCAACATTGCTCACTCGCCTGCTCACTAATGTATTGTTGATATCCATATTTCTCCTACCAACTACTGCGACGACGTTTGCTAGCCCGATGCCAGACTAAACGATTCAAAACTTACGCTCGCTTATATCATTTTGTTATCATAGAACCGCTTTATCAATCATTACATGCGATCAATCAATGTTCAGTTGAGCATAATGACGATAAATCATTCAGATGCCAATGGTTACGCGTTCACACGCGCCCGTAGTTGACATTGATTACTAAATGTATATTGACAACTTAGTGGATTATCTGCTCACATTGTCCATCGTATTGGCAATATTGTTTATATTATTAGAGCGATTTAATCGAGATCAAAATCGAAGTAGATTGTTTGCTCACACAAATTTTATATAAACACTGCTCAATTGCCAATCAAAAACTAAAAAATTATTGAGAATTTTCCAGCGCTAAACATGCTGAGTGTTTGAACCTAACAAATTATAGTAAGATGATGTCAGAGTCTATACGTTATTCAACAAATAGTCAAATGCACACAACACAACAAATGTCTACCATGTTTAAAGACGCTTAACAAACAAGTCTAAAACTCAAAAAGTCGATTGGTGAGCGTTACCTACCTGAGTGGTCATCATTTTCTAATGATGATCCCGTCACTAGAGCACAACAATTGTTGTTTTGTGGTGCCATAAAGTTGATTTCACAGCAATGAGTAGAATTCAGTTCACGTCCTAGGCAAACATGCAGCAAATCATGAACGTTGGAAGCACCAGTTGCAGTTGTTGATCGACATTGATTCTTTACCATCAACTCAGTTGCTTGGTTTGTTGCTGAAATCAAATCTGAACCACACCTGTTGATGTTGGACTCTATACTACGGTCATCGTGAGTGGTCATAAGTTGGTCAGTAGTGCTGTAGTGCTGACTGCGGAAACTGTGTGTAGCATCATCATCATCATTGTTGATCGTTGATCGATCCAACGATGACAACAATGGTCGCTCAACAATAGTCTCTGATGATTGAAGTTTGTCAAATTCAACTGCTGATTTGTTGCCGCTACTATCAGCTTTTTTGTCTGCCTTGCTTTTCCTTGCTGAGCTCTCATTGCCGTAGTGTCCGCCAAATTTACAAGCTCGCGATACTGACACCAGCCAGCGTGATGTTTGCCCCATGATTTGCTGATGTCTATTGAATTGCTTGTAACTATCGACATTATTAGTACAGTTTAATGTCGGCGATTTAGTCCGACAGTGATCTAATAATGATGACAACTGACGACCATTGTAAATTGATGAAGGTTGCTGCTGTTTTGATGACTTTTTACTGTTGTTTGTGTGCTTCCTGTTACTGTGTTTGCTATTTTTCAACAATAATGTTGTTGCCACGGACTCATCGTGTTCTCTGTCGATTGTCACTCCGTTATTATCGGTCGTATCAATATCCTTGTAAATATCACTCATGGGTAATATTCCGTATATCTTGCTCAATTGCTGTCGGTTTTCAACTTCTACTAATTTCAATTGTAGTGAACATAATAACAAAAAAAATTATCTATGTAACGACAACACACGTTGACGATTTTGTTGACGTTTCGTCGATGAGCGTCGATTTTGATTTTAATTGAATTATTATTTAAAAACTTTCTTCAACTTGGCAAGCTTCAATTTGAGGCACGCACACACGTACACTCAAAACCAACATTTGTATCACAAAGGCAAACAAAAACATCAACATACGGATTAACAAAGACAACTAGCAACGAGTAAAGTGAATCCGACTTGAATTTTACTCCTAGCATTCGTTAGTATCTCAAGCTTTGTAAGTTCAAAGTATTGCTCGCATAGATTTGAACTCACGAATGCAACACACACACACACACAATCATTTGATGTCGTCATGAGCTTCTCGAGTACAAGCGAGTTTGAACTTACATCTAGGCATGCAACTTACAAGCACTTGTATGCCAATACCTACAGTCTATTACAGGTGCTGTTTGTGCGCCCAACGCTCTTTGCTTCTTCACCTGTGTAGGTTCTTTCGTCTCTTATGGTTATATGAGTCTGAGTGCCTGTACAAAACTTACACCTGAACATTTCCCAAAACTTTCTAGTGCTAATTTTAATGCTTTAGATTTTGTGCAGTTTAAACGAAGCTAAAGAGGGGTGCTATCTCAACAATTTCTTCTTCGTCTCTCTCATCTTCAACTGAATGAATCATAGAAGAAGAAGAAGAAGAACAGAGGTTATTGTATACCAATGAATATAGAAAAAAAACAATTGTCACATCTCACTATCGACACGAGTGAGTCATTGTTGAGTTATTTGGGCGCCACTTGACTGCAAATTCTGCTCAACAATATGCATATCAAGTGAAATATCTCATTTCTTACATGATTCTTTTCTCACAACTCAGTTAGTCAAAAGAAAATGTGGAATTATAATATTTGAGCTATCGACTAATTTTTTTAACTAAAATTCAGTTTCAACGAATCATCGATGGCAATATTCGAAATAAATATTGAATCCTGAAAGATTGATTGAATCCTGTGTATTTCTAATTGTATTAAATGTGCGTGGTGAAGTTACTTCAACTTAGTAAGAGTTACTTCGAGAGCACAGTAATTTTATCGAGGCTGTCAAAATTGTCAGCAGAATCTCTTTGATCGTTATCACTATATTTTACATTTAGACATTTAGAATTCATAGTGTTTTATGACCGAGTGGCATTGCTCAACTGGTGTCATCAATTACGTGATCGAAAAAGACAAGCCTTCTATCTCTTTCAAGAATGTATTCCACACGGACTTCTCTTCATCTAACTAATGGCTTTAATGTGCCTATATGTCTGTCTGTCAGCGTACTGAGCGCTCAACTCATCGAAAGGCCGTCCTCTACAGGATGACTATCGTTCAAGTGTCGATATGATAATCTGTCGCATTCGTTAATGCTCAGATATGGGATGTTTTGTCGAAAATTCCCATATTCGTCATTGGGACTCACTCATTGCTCGAGGAATCATTCGTTTCGACAACAACGATACTATTGTCATTATATAATCTTGTTTTTGTTGAAGCTAGCGCACTAAAACAATTGCACAACTAAACCGAGTATAGTCAAGCCGAACAAGTGAACTCGAGAACAGCAACTAAATCAATCGAACGTAATCATCGTCCAACTGCTGCATTTGGCGTAACAGTTGATTGTTCACTCTCAGTCGATGATGTTAATAACAAAAGTGACTTGTACTCTCACAGTTTGTTAAAAGTCGAGTTCTCATCTAATGCTTGAAAGGTGCTTAGTGACACTATATATTTAAGTATTGCACAATTAACTAGAAGCTATTAGCTACTTGCTATTGCAGCGCCACACAACGACTAGCTGACATTGCTTGCTTGCTTGTAAATTGCACGTTGAAGTTTCGCAGAATGTGTGGGCCTCTGCTAACGAAGCTTGATTCTTGCTGAGCTCTGTTGGCAGCAGCAGCAGCAGCAACAACAACAACAACAATAACACTTGTTGTGCCTGTGTTGCCGCTGAATTGAAATGGAAATCAAAATGAACATGTAAAAGAAAGAGAAAAATGTGTGTCTCCTAGAACCAATAGAACAAAACGCCATGAGACAAGTTATTAGATAACGAACACTAAAGTCTTAGCGCTTAGCAAACACGTACGATGAACTATGAGTGCATAATAGGTAATGTATACAACTTTTGTTTGCTGCCGATCGAAGAAACTCCGCGAAGAAAGAATCAACTCTACTCGACATTGCACACGACACACGGTACATAAACTAACGAAAAGTGGCTTTAGCTTCATGAGAATTCAATGCAGGCAATAGTGGGCAATGGATTAGCTATCTTGTTTGCTCGTCTACATTTGTTGAATCAACAACCGAGACTAAACATGAATTATGCGCTTGTCGCTTGGACCAAGCGAATAGAAGAGAAGCAAAGAGAAAAAACATGATTCTTAGAGTGCACACAAACTCACATATAGTTTGTTACATGTTGTTGATGCGTAGAATAATGTTGTCGGTTTGCCTGTCTGTCTATCAGAATATTCATTCAAACTATGCTGAATTTGAATGTGAGTGCGAGAAAGTGAACAATTTTGATCTCTAATGCAGTGTTAGAAGTGTAATTTTCCAAAAAAAACTTTTGATCAAGCTAATAAGCCTTCTTGTTTCGTTGTCTGGTCTCGTCAGATATAATCATTCAAAACAAAAATAAAACAAACATTTTTCAATTTCAAGTCATTGGTACGACATAATAATAATCATAATAAGCAAATCAAATCGTTCAAGGTCAAAATGTGGACAATTTCCTTGCAATGCATTTTGTTGGTCACTTTAGCGATGAGTTCATACTCGTCAACGGTGATGAGCTCACCGATGATGCCCGATCACGGTGGCAGTCACGATGATCACGCAGCGAAACCGAGCGTCGCTAGCGCCCCCGACGCCGCCGCCTTCACAAATGCTGGCCACAATCATGCCAATTGTCATGACTCAGCAATGGCTAACAGTAACAACGTGCGTACACTTGTCAAGCGTGGCTTATTCGATGGTCTGATGCCACCGGTGCCAGGAGCACCAATTGCATCGCAACAGGCGCCTGCGGGTGGTCAAGATTTTTTGTCTAATTTTGCCAACCAGGCACAGCAAGTGTTGGCCACACAGCAATTGTTACAATCGGCCCAGTCGTTATTGTCGGGAGGCCCAAATGGTGCCGCCAGCCAAGCGATGGCAGCGCCACAGCAGGCCATGCAGACCGCACAAGCAACATCGGCACGCGCGTTAGAGGGAGCCGCACAAACTGCCCAGGCCGGACAGACGGGCATTCGAGCTGCCCTGACTGAACTCGGCCAAGGACTGCAGCGTCTCACTCAAACCAATCCCAATTTGGTGCCTGAGGTACGTGAATAATATCATCACACTATTGGTGTGGCCTCATCTATTTTCTCCATTTATCATCGTCATTCAGGTTTTATTTACAAACATCTATTATGTTTATGTCTACTATGTTAACTTTCAGGTCAAGAGTATCTACCAACGAGTATCGAGCACATTGTCGTCAGCTTCGCCTAGCGCACCCAATCCCAACAACCCGTTGAACATAACACCGGCTAAGAATTCCGAGCAACTGGCTGACAATCTTGGCAAAGTGATTGGCATTCAACCGGCACAACCGCAACCACTTTATCCCAATCTGATGGGCGGAATCTGATCGTCGAGTCAATCGTATGATACAAACGCACAAATTCACACACTAGTTGCCTTCGCAAAGTTGTCGATATCAGTCTACAACCAATGACTGTAGATAACTATTGACATGTAGAGCCATTCAATAAAGTCCATCAGTCATGTAATCGATACTCACGATATTTTGAGATATTCAAATGAATAACCACCAATTCAGCATTCAAAGAACAGCAACTGGCAATATTCATTGTAAAATACTCTGGCTCTCTTTAGATGGGCCAATAAAAAACAAATCGAATCGACAATTGTCTAACTGGCGAATCTCTCTGAGCTTGTTCGTTACGCGTACTTGTTGTTTCTACGCTAAATTTACGTAGCTTAATGTCCTAGGCTATCTCACATGGTGAGTTAGATGCTATTCAGACTGCTTTTATGCATAATATTATTGTTGTTTGTGTCAGTTGATAACATGGATAACACTATCACTGCTGAATAAAGAATGATACCTTAGTCAGTATGTGCCTTTCGACATCGCCCCTAGTGCTAATCAGCATGGTCGTTCTCTTAGAAAAGCGAAGCAAATGAACTCACACCCTAAAAACTTTCACTTGAACAGAGAAGACATCAATTGATTCCGAAGATGTTTCATCAACATTTCAGCGTTGCACAATGTAACGGTACATGTAGTCTTTTTATTATTATTATTTTATCAATTCATTGACACATCCATTCGTAGTGTTGTTTCTTTATCTCCTCTTACACACGGCAACACTAGATAGCATATCTTGAATTTTATCACCAATAGCGAACGAGAGATAAAATCGTGAGATGTTTGCTGTTTAACAAGCTTAACGTTTTCATCACCTTAACCATCACCGTCATAACCGTCAAATCGTCGTAATGATCAAAACAATATTCAGCTTCGGAAATTCATCAAAAAAGTCAGACGTGCATAAAACTCTGGCTTTAATCGATTAATTACTGTTTTGTAGGATTTTGCCATAAGATGTGAATGAAATATTGTATACATTATTGCAGGACTTACTCTAATCGATGAGTAAAATCTTCTTTCAATCATTGTGACTGTATATAAATGACGTGCTGAGCTCACATTGTCTGCTCAAAAAGTTGAGACTTTTTGTTTCTGTATTCATAATCTTCGATAGAATCTCAAGTAGTACGTGTCAAAGATGTTAAATGTCATTCAATGATAAAGCAGTGAAAAGTGTGCTCCTTCATGTCATTGAAAAATGAATCCAATTTCCAATCAATCCATGGAGAAAATCCTAGACCATTCACCCTCTCATTAACTCATTGATGCACTAATAATGAGCTATCACAAAAGATCTAAACGTCTAATTACAAGCAGTCATTTAGCCAACAAAACTTGTATCTTTGTCTTTTGCTCGAGGATGAAGCTTCACTCCAAGCTCTTGAGATGAGTCAGATATCTTTAAAGATATTTTGAACAAAAGATACTCATTAGATTTGCTACGGCAAAATGTCCTTCAGTCTTCGCGTTCTTGATTTTGAGTTTTCAACATAGTAACTCTTCAAGAACGCTGATCATACACTTCATAGTCAAAAACTTAAGCATCAACATAGAATCGTGTGAATCACACAGAATTTTCAGTTGAGATTCACTCTCTTTTGCCAGGATCTACACGTGATTATCGTATTCTCTCTAATCTTCAGAAAGCTGAAAAGATGCCCGATAGTTGCGCAAAGTGCACAGGGAATTTAAATAAAATAAATTGCACACACAGTTATCATGGCCATCTAGTGGGACGATTTGAGATTACATGATGACGACCCGACTAACGTGTATACCTGACCATCTCATTTGTTGCATCATTGATGATGTGTCATTCAAACAAACTTGTTATTAATGAATGCAACAGGTGTTAATTAGATTACACTTATATGTTAAATAATTACACAAATCATTCAATGCATGAGCATATTATAATATTATTGATGATTGTTGTAGACGCACGAAGTAGGGCCATGTCTCGTCCACCATTGTTAAGATCTCTAAGATTTTATGATTTCTATTTTGAGTTAGATTGCACGAGATAGATTCTTCGCAATAATCAAGAGAAAATCATTGCTTGAGTGATTCGATTGAGCATTTATTATCAATAACAAAATGATTTGGTCAGCAGCATAGTTATAAATAGTTATTGTTACCATATGATTTTTAAAGATTCCATCCTATCTTGACGTCCATTATAATTTAGATGACAGTCGGCCCCAATGCTCTGGACGTTTATAGATAGCTACGATAGCTGCACCGCCCAAGCCTATGTTGTGTTGTAGGCCAAGATTCGCGTTTGGCACCTGTCTTGGGCCGGCCTGGTGACGCAATTGCCACGTCAATTCGCAGCACTGAGCTAATCCAGTTGCACCTAACGGATGACCTTTTGACAGCAAACCACCACTTGGATTGATGACATATTTGCCTCCATAAGTGTTATCGTTTGCATCGACTAAATCCTTGCCGTGACCCACCGGACACAATCCGAGTGCTTCGTATGAAATTAGCTCATTAGTGGCAAAACAATCGTGTAATTCAATGACGTCTACTTGCTCAGGTCGAATGCCGGCCTTAGCGTATGCACGCTGCGCTGCCAATTGTGTCATATCGAAACCGACCAATTTTATGGGGCACCTGTCTTCGAATGTGGACTTTAAATCGGTGACCATTTCGAGTGCCATGATTTCAATTGCTTGATCTTGTAGATTGTTATCGATAACGAATTGCTCGGAAGCTAGAACGGCGGCCGCTGCTCCGTCCGATATGGGACAACACGAGGCGCGGGTGAGGCAACCAAATACTTTCTTTGAATTGATACATTCTTCAACACTGAGCGGCTCTTTGCTTTGTGAATACGGATTATTGATGGAATGTTTATGATTTTTGTGCGCAATTTTGGCAAAATGTTGCTCAGTTGTTCCATACAATTCCATATGCTTCTTGGCAGCCGCATAGAACAATTGGGCCGTCATTGGGGCCGGCTCAATGCTGCCAGTCAATTCGTATAACAAATCAACGAACGACTGTAACGGTTGCTCACGATCTTTGTATTTGCCTTCCAATGCGCCTTTTTCCATTTTCTCGAATCCAACTGCCAGTGAACAATCGTACAAACCACCTTCGATAGCTTGCTTCGACAGATACAGCGCTGTCGAGCCGGTGGCACAATTGTTGTTAACATTCACTATGGGTATGCCAGTCATGCCCAATGCGTACAGACCCTTTTGGCCGCACGTTGAATCACCAAACACGTAACCAACGTTAGCCTGTTGTATCTGCTCATACTTGAGATGAGAATCTTGAAGGCAATTCTTGACAGCCTCTTCGATCATGTCATGATAATCGAGATTCTTGACTGTGCCTGGTCGAATGAATTTAGTCATTCCGACGCCCACAACAAAAACGCGCCGCTTTGTCGTTGTTGCCATTGTTAGTGCTGACAATTGCTATTGCTATTGCTCTTGTGTTTATTCTGCGTGTGTCGTCAATATGACTGATAATGCTCTCAGTGAACAGAAAATCAGTGAAAGACTTTGATTTTTGTATTAATTTGAGCTTTCAAATTGACTTCTATTAGATGGTGGGACCAACAGACACAGGAACAATGAAATCATAACAATCTACTTATTCGATGCCAAATCTAATAATAATGAATAGGATTTATTGAAGTCAATTCAAGTGAGAGAAGAATCAATTAATAACGAAAATATCACCACAAATTTGACTGATCCATGACTCGGTTGGCGTTGTTGGCGCTGTCTTGTTGTCGTGGTCGTCGTTGTCGATACTTTTATTGTCATTACACGATTTGCAGCATTGTACGACCGATAACTGTTATCGACACTTGATTGTTGTCTTATTCTCTGTGACTTGTTGATAGATGATTGTAGTGGAGACACGCCTTTGTTGTTGTTACATAGACATAGGCATTGCACAGTTGTTGTCGAATATAATGTAAGTCAACCACTGTTATGTTGCAACACACGAGTTCATCTCTCTCTCTCTCTCTCTCTCTCAATAGTTAGTTGGCTGATATATTCGTTCCACTTATATGTAATATATGCGCTCTAAGTTGGATCAGTTCACTTGCAATCCAGTTCGTTGCTTTCGGTGTAGCTGAATTAACTTTGATGTGCTAGATAGCTTGTTATAGTTGAAAAAGCATTAAGTTTTCGCTAGTTGCACACCAATTGGATATTGTAACTAACTGTAGTTCGTAAAGCCAAAGGCTTGGTCGTTTTGATCTCAATCTCAACTTGCACGCCGCTCTCCAACCTTTCTCGATTTCCAACTCTAGCTCCCGCTTCTGCTTCAACAGTTTCAGCTTTACCTTTAGCTTGTTGGGCTTTGAAACTTCTAGCACACGGCGTGCGCTCTCTTGCTTGAAGCACAAAAGTATTATCGCCTTAATACTAACTCTAATTTACCAGTCATCTCGTTGCAAGCAACTCGAATAGATGAATGCTTGTTCACTCGTCAATGCATGTCTCATTCTTTACTTACGAGAATATCCATTTTGGCACTAATAACTTGTGTGTGAGTATGTATACAAGCTGCATGGCTTAGCTCTCTGTCTAAGCAACCAGCTGCTTGGTTTGGTTGCTTGGATGGCTGACTGGCCGGACAGAGTATGACTGACGCGATGATTTGGGTCTCTGTACTATCGACTCTTGTTGCTTCACGATACACGGGCAATCAAACTTGTAACTAAGTGGAAAATACAAGAAGAGTGAGAGAAAAGAGTTTTTTTCTTTTTCGTCTTAGTTTCGTTAGCACTAACAACTTTTCTACGTTTACCAAAGCATAACATTCACGACTTTCCAATCGCAAATCATCTGGCGCGACGAGACGCACACAAAGACTCTGCTTGCTCTGGCCCTGAATATTGTATTCACACTTACACACAGCATGACAGCTCCAATGCAACCTTTTGCATTGTGAATAAGTGACTGAGTGAGTGGCCCGATGGTCCATCAGCTGATATAACATGAACGGCAAGCTCCATTGAACAAAACAGCTAACTCAATGATGCTAAACATACTCTTGTCTTCTCTCACAGCTCAACTCAATAATAACTCCACTGCTCACTAACATGTGTACTAGTATAGAAGTACGGCGTGAATGTCTTCGAGTCAACAATTCCGTATTACTATTATTATTACTTGCAGTGAGCAATAATTAGATGCGCTAGCTCCAAATGCGCACCTGAAAACCGGTAGACAGGACGATATTACGCTGAGGCATGATGCTGCTGTTTTCATTGCTACTGTCGTTTGTCATTCATTGAACAACTGCAGCAACAGCAAATGCAGCCAAGTCTGCCACCTAATCATACAAGTGTTAAATAACGAGTCAACGAGAGTTGTTGCACGTCAACTGTCTAGGTGTAGTGGTATGCGATTGACAACTATACTGCGAGTGGCAAGTGCAATCTTGTTTTGTATCTGGTCACGCAGTATCGTACACTTGACATCACCTTTCAAGAGCATAAACTGTTACTGTTAGTCACGAGCTAGTCAATTTTTGGTTTTGTGTGTCAAACGAAAGTCACGTTATAATATCAACTGTTTAATATTGCATTCACGAAAGTTTGCAATTTAAGTCATGAAGTAGTTTCAAGCTGAGTAAGAGTTAGTAAAGTTAGTAACTTTCAAAAATTGGATAGTATGTTGGATTTCACTGTTATCAAATTTTCGATTGCTCCCAACTGTGTCGAGATCGATTCATTTATTGCGAGATGGAGTCAAAATTCGTTGCTTGTTGCGGTTGTTCATCATCAGGCCAATATAAGAGGTCAACAGATCATCCATTTTATAGCCCTGAATTAGCAGTAAACAGAATTGAAAAATGGTAAAGAAACATATCGTTAGATTGAAACGATTCACTTATTTCTTATTTTTGCAGAAACATCTTGAGAAGCTCTCACTTACCAATGGCGTTTCGCACAGCAACTTTCCACCACGGACTAAGTTGCCGATTGTCATGTGAAAGTATGTGTTTCCACTGCTCCAATTAGATATTCTATTAAACGGATGTGTGACAAATATTTCCTTGGTGGTTGGATCAATCAAACTGACACCGTGACGATTAATTGCAACTAACAAGTGCTCAGGATAATTGGTGTCTCCATTTTGCTGCCAGATTGGTGAGTTTAGATTGCATTGATGGTTAGTATTAGGGTCATGGTTGATGTTGTTATCAGAGATAAGCTAACAAAAGTTCGTTCTTAGTAGAATGCAACTTACCCTGACTTCAAAGAATGCTGAGCCAAACGTGGGCCATTTGTAGACACATTTAAGGAACTCAGTTTTAGCACCCTCAGCACTCATGCCGGGGTAATCGTTATAGTAGTTAGCGATAGCCTTTTTCCACTCGTTTGCAGAGCTCGCTCGAATGAGATCAGTGGGGATAAGTTCAGCCAATTTTGTGTCACTTCAATTTTCGTTAAGATAAAAGATTTTGGTATCGAGTGTCGAATGACATTTAAATGAGTTAGTTTTGGTCTGTCACAAATAGTTTTCGTGAGAATGGTCAGTAATGGCTGTCGTTAAGTGCACTACTCACGGCATAGAATGGATGCCTGCGATGGCTCCATCGCCCGATCGAGACAGGTAGATAAGAGCTGCCAATTTAGCAGCATCTTCTTTAGTGCATGCATGATAGCCCCGCAACAATTTTGGCACCTCTTGATGAAAGTGAAATATCATGTCAGCGTTGTGATCTTTTCCAGGTATTGTGCTCGTCCAGAGTTTCTTCATGAAAAACACTTGATAGGTGAATTGTGAAATGAGACCGTCACGTACTGGACGCGCTTTTCGGATCCAATCAGTGAGATGACGAACGAAATCGAAGAAGAAATCATTCTCTGGTACACTGATCACTTTGTCGGCTATCTTGACGAACAGAGAAAATCCTTCTGATGATTTCAAATCCAAACGATGAGCAATATCTTTGCAAAAATCTTTGGCACGTGTGCTTGAGTCAACCTCGAAAGCTTCGTCTGTGTCGTCAGGGAAGTAGACTTTGTGGAAAATCTGTGTCGTTTTGTGCTGTATTGCTTCGACTTCAACTAAATGGGGCGGATATTTGCGTTGTCCGTTGCGCATCATCTTATGTAAACGTTGCAACGAGTCCATTGCAATTGGATGACGTCGACTACGCAAAAACATTGTTAATTCCCTCAACAATGTTTGACTAGGAGCGAACAAGCCAGTTGCTAGCCACATCAGCTCCCAGCCGCGCTCTTCACTCAAACGGCTTTTGTTATCAGTCAATTGTTTCATGATTTGGCAGTAGATTTCATCTCGTAGTATTTCAAATTTCAGCGGTCCCTCGAATATGAGATCAGTGAGCTCGTTACCGGCGCGTTTGGACGGTAAATCTCCCATGTATTTGAGGATATTCGTGAATGCGTGGCAGGCCTCTTGGTGAAGCTCATCTGGTTTGTCGGATAAGCGGCGCAACATGGGTTGTCGAATTGGTTCTCGACTGTATTTCCATGGAGCGGTAGCGTTGCTGGAACGACGACGCGCAGATGCAAAATTTAGAGTACCTTGCAGTGTGCGCTTTGGTGAACTTTTAAGCTGATCGACGATGCCAGTCTTCTGATCAGTACGTGGCTGAAAATGATCCTTGGCAAATTCTTCCAGTGTATGGGGTAGGCCATGAACATCAAACGATGTTGATTGTGATACAGCATTGAACAATGTGTTACGATACGTCATGTCCATACTCATTTGGCTAAACAGCTCAATCAATGCCGGAGATGGCATTGTTAAAGTTGGCAATACATAAACATTCTCAGTCGGAAATTCTCCAACTTGTTTGGTGCGCACTAGCTCACCAGGACACCAGCTTTGTTTGTCAATGACGTCTCCAGTGATATCGTCGCCCAACACAATCAGATCTCCTTGATTGAACGTCAGATAATTGGGCGATTCACCAACATAATCTTGCAATGCTATGACGAACTTTGAGCGTGCTTTCAACCCATCCAAAAAGTAATTGACCAATTCACAAATATCCTCCGAATTGGGTGATTGAAACATGAACTCCTCCAACCGTATTGTTGTCAAGGTGAAATTTTGCACAATTGAGCGTCCATTCTTGTGCATTTGTGTCATTGTGATTTCGGGAAATGATAGTTCCAGCAGTACTTGCTCCTGGTCATCGACCAAATACAGTCCAGTCCAATTGATGGCAATGATCACATCGTTCTTGGGTAATGATGGCCCAGAAACTAGCAGCGCTTCGTAAAAACGCGAAAACAACAAGGGCCATTTGTACTTAGCATACTCAACCACATCCTCTTTGACACGCTCAATAGGTGTTTTCTCTTTGTAGAAATAACTGTTGATGTAGGCATTCTTAACATCGCGTGTCCAACGTTCCAGACTACGCTCGTTATTTTTCAAGTAATGATCGGGCACGTAAGCTTTTACCGATTCGATAAGCGCTTCTAGGTCTAAATTTGTCTTGTTTGCAACATAATATTGGTGTGCAACAATTTTAGCTAGACCTTCGTCATTGTCACACCGATATTCTCCAAATTTGACGCCCCTAATCACTTGTTGATAGATTAAATTTGTTGCCATGGGATCAATAGTTGGATCGTGCCATGGAGCAAAGATTTCTTTGCGGAAGAACAGACGCCATGGTGCTCGTTTCTCGGACGCGCCTTGCTCTTTGGCGTATTGTTCACATTGACTGATGGCATCCATAACGTGCTCGCCACCGCTGCCCAACGAAGACACTTTGTCAAACAATGCAATATACAGAGAGAAACCAAATTGATCTTTGAGTGGAATTTTGGCCGACAATTGTTGGCACAATTCGCGCGCTGTTGTTGCCGAATCAGCGTACGCCGGTATAGTTTGGCCATCCATGAAAGTAAGCGGTAACACTAGAGGTTTCTTATGTTTAACGGCGTACAATTCCAGCCATGCTGGTGGTTGTCCGCGTGTTCCGTTACTGAATGTTCGGCGCAATCGATCTTCACAATAAGTGGCCCATTCAGTGGCACCCTCACGTATGAAATTGAGCAAATATTTAACGAATCTGTCGGACGGTGCAAAACAACCAACACACAGCGCCATCAATATCCAACCAGTGGCATATGATTTGCGAGTGGGATTGTTGGTCAATTGTTTGCATATTTGGCAATAGATTTCATCACGCAATTCCTCGCGCAAAATTCCATGCCCAATTATGAAGTGCAATTTCTCTAACGCTGTCGTTGGGCGACCCTCTAACCAAGAGCTGTAAGTG
The DNA here is from genome assembly GCA_019968535.1 of Fragariocoptes setiger. NCBI lineage: Eukaryota > Metazoa > Arthropoda > Arachnida > Trombidiformes > Phytoptidae > Fragariocoptes > Fragariocoptes setiger. The sequence continues at coordinate 9,850 of JAIFTH010000220.1, read as the reverse complement.
TCAGCAGCCAGCTCGTCCTCTTGCAAACGCTTGCGCACGTCTTCACTGAGTTTGTTCTTCTTTTTCAATGTCAACGAGACCAACTTGTTGCGAATGCTACGCACTTTGGTCTTCGTTTCGCTACCTTGTTGTTGTTCGCCGCTCTCTTTGCATCGCGCCTCTTGAATCAATTGCGCTTGTGCCTCTTGGAATTCTTTTGAACGAATAAAATTTCGACCTAACGTTGCAGTAACTTTGCTCATCACTGACATTTGATCTCCTGGTTCGCGAAACTCAGGTTCAGCAGCATCGCCCATGAACCGCATGATTGTTATCCACAATGCAATGGCAGCCATACAATCTCCTTGTGTTTGTAGCAACAACAACGGTTGCTTAATTGCTTTCTTTTGATAGAAATACGACACGTTGCCTTGGAAATAAGTTGTGGCAAACTTTTGGAACTTAAAATCGCTTAAATCTTCCACATCCTCTTGTGGTAAAGCTGGCACTGTCAATGCATTCTCGGCACCGTCGCTGTCAATGTCGCTATAATTGAGCGCGTGAGCTCCGCCGCCGTTGCTTTTACCATTGTTTCCATTACTGCCCCCGTTGTCTATGTTGCTGCTGTTGTTGTTTATGCGATCTAAATCACGGAATGCCGATGGAGCATTGCTAATGGGAGTAACAATGTCGCTGGTGTTGTCTGATGGACGCAAGAAATCAAACATTGCATCGACCAATTTAGAATCATCAAGCTCTTCGTGTTGCCGTTGAGCGGCATCGGTTATCACAGCTTTCTTTTGCGCCAATTCAGCTTGCTTTGCTTGTTGCTCTTCGCGTTTGCGTGCCTCTAACTCTTTCAAGCGTTGCACATACTTTTGTTGGGCCAATTCTTGTGCTCGCTTCGGACTCATTTGTTGGCGCAATAATTGCTCTTCCTGGTCACGCAGACGCTCTGCTTCAGCGCGACTGTTGACCTCCTGCTGAAGTTGTTGCATTTTGCGACGGGAGATGAACGCCCTGACGAAACGTTGTATTTTGATCACCGCCAAACGTTTGTCGCGTGCTTCTTTTCGAATCAATAGCCCACGACATCGCGCTTGCAAAGCAACCACGTGCTGTCGTAGCAAACGAAATTGGTTAGCCAATATTCGCGATCGTATCAGCGCTTGTAGGCGTTGGAAGCCGCATCTCATTTCGGCATACTTTTTCTTCTGACTGTGAGCTCGCCAATATGCCTGAATGATGATGGCACTAGCCCGTTGGTGCTTATATCGGCGTCGATGATACCAACCACGAATGGCTCGTTGTAATGTCACAATGCTGCTAGTGATCACCCTGTCACGCTCTTGCTCTAGGTACAAATCATGCGCATCTTTGAGGAACACTTTACTGTTGCCTAGCTGATAATCTGCATTTCCCAATGCTGATTTGCAAATCTTCGATGCGACACTTTTGAGATCGGCTATCTTGTGTGGCGGTCCGATGCCAGGTAACAAGTAACGATAACGTTCGACGAATTCCAAGTAAGTGTGACGAATCGGGTAACCGGCTCGCCGGATTCGTATGGTCTCCATCATTCCTGAGTAACGTAATTGTTTGCAACACAGTTCACGATCGAACAACATCGGACGTTTGTTCTCGTTTGGTTTGATACAGCGGATAAAAAACGGATGACATTGGCTGAGCTGACGCATCAACGAATCCAATGACCTCTTAAATTGTGCACTAAGTGTCAATGTTTTCTTGCGTGTATCAGTGCCCATTCCGATATCTTCGTGGAACAGATTCTGTAGAAAGCTATTTTTGCTCACTTGAATCAAATGCAACAGATCTGCATTGAATGTATCACGATTTTTCTCAAGGAACCCACGTGTCTCGTAAAACACAACACCTGCAAAGTGACTCAATCCAAACGACGTGTTGATGTCTGATTTGGGCTTCAAATAGTTCTGATTAGTGCTGTGAGTTTTGTGCAATTTGTTCAACAATGTTATATCGGTGCCTTGTGGAAATTTGCTCTCCTCATCGATCAATGACATAATGTTCAATTGTTTCACTGCAATCAAGTCGAGCGCATCTTGATTGTCTATGAATTCGATGTGTTGCCAATTGATATGCTCGGTATTGTATTCTTCTTGTTCGAGTTTGAAAATGTGTCGCACAAAAAATTGTTGCAAATTTTCGTTGGCATAGTTAATGCAGAATTGCTCGAAGCTGTTCACATTGAAATTCTCAAAACCAAATATATCGAGCACACCAATTGAGGTCCGATAATGAGAGGCTCCAGGTTGCTTGTAAATGGCACTGTTGATCTTTTTCACTATCCAAACAAACATTTTACCATAGATTCCTTTGACGAACGCGTCGCGTACATCAAGCGATTGCTGTGAGTTCATTGTTGACACCACTGTGTCGCCATGAGCGAAAATAGTTCGCGTTGTCAGTGCCTCGCATAAATGTTGCTGGTCGACTTGCAGTAAACGGGACGCTATAGTGGCAGATTGGCGACCAGCTGCTGTCACTTCGGTGGCGTCCAAATTAGCAATCACGGTGGCTTGATATTTGATGTTGCCCAGATGTAACAGGGCAGCCAATATTTTCATTAGCTCCCAAATTTCCAAATCGGCAAACATGAGCACTTTCATTGCTGATCGAATGTCAGCGAATTCGGCCGCATCACTACGACCCTCACATGTGATACAATTGCCTTGAGTTAAGTAGAAAAATTTCGATGCATCGCCTAAATCGAGCTTTGCTCGTTCATCTTTCGTCAAGCCGGCCAGCATGCAATAGAAGATGTGATAATTGCGCTCTTCCGGTGCTTGGCACACAATACGCGATTTCTCCAATAGATATTGATCAATTTTGGCACCTTCAATCACACCCTTCTTGTTGAAATGAATATCGATGTATTTACCAAAGCGACTAGAATTGTCATTGCGTACAGTTTTAGCATTACCGAACGCTTCCAATATTGGATTAGCTTCCAATATTTGTTGCTCAATCCACGAATGTTGTCCACTAATTGCGGCCAAATATTGCAATATGAGTTTCGTCGATTCGGTTTTGCCCGATCCCGACCAACCGCTAATGACAACGCATTGATCTTGCCCATAGCGCAACATGTTTGTGTAGGCATTGTCACCAATTGCAAATATGTGCGGCGGCAGTTCTCCAATCTTCCGGTCTTTGTACAATTCAATTTGCTCGGGTTTGTAGATCGGCAAAATCTGGTATGGATTAACAGCAACTAATATTGAGCCAGTGTACGTGTATATGAGATTGTCACGATAACGAATGAGTAGATTTCTGAGAATACCAGCCTCGTGTAGATCACCTAACGATATCATGTCCTCAACTCCTTGTATAGACGACGGATGCATGGCTCGAATGCGCCGTCCAGGCGCGAGTAATATCTCGAGATCTTCATCGGTGCGAACTTTAATTTGTCGACCGTCGGCTGACAACACTCGCGCGCCGATCGCAACATCAAACTGACGGTTGCTTTCCTGCTCGAGCCAAATATGATCTCCTTTAGTGACAATGACCATTTTGTTGCTCGTTATTTGTGCTGCGTGATTCACTCTAGGAACAACAATCTATTCAGCTGATTGTTGATCAAAAGATCTTCGCCTCTTGCTGATATAGCACTTTCTTGAATTTGAAATACTTGAGGTGATAATAACAAATTTGTACTATTTGTAATGATAATGATGATGATTTTTAACAATGCCACCTGGCATATAGTGAAAATTACTCTTGCTCTTGACTATATTGAATAAACTTGTTGCAAGTTTCAAGTTTTTTCTATGTTTTTGCTGATTGTCACTAGCATGAGCTAAGGAAGAGTCAAATTAAATGTGCACTGTCATTGTGAAGCAACTAATCGAGATCCATTTCGACGATTACGAACGTGGCAACGTTCATTGAAAAACGTTCATACAGAGGGTGTGGTGACAGATTTGAGTACAATATTATTATTATTATTTATATTAAAGTTGAGTGTGTGTCAGTGTCTGTGTGTATGTGTATGTGTTTGAGTGGACTGTTGTCGTGTCGTGTGTTCCGGACGACAGGTTCGTGCGTGTGCGTTCATCTAACTCAACGTGTGCATGTATGTCCTTGCAGTTGATTCGTTGTAGCTCAACATAATATATCAGCAACAGCTACAGCCACAAAAAGCATGATAATGGACCAAAAAAGTTGACATCATATTGTGTTGATTATTTTTGTGATCTAACCGCTGCTCGATGTTGTGTGTGAGTGAGTGAGTACGCCGTAGCTACGTTGACCAAACGACCAGGCAACGATTTTAGTATTGCAATGTAGTATGAAATATAAGTCTATAGAACAATATTTTGTGCAGACAACAAATAGTGTGTGTGTATGTGTGTGCTTTTGTTTTTTTTTTTTTGACCAAGCACGCTCACATTCGCAATTGTCATGACAAATATGTCGCTTTGTCATCGAAAACTCGACCATCAATTAGTGTTTGATGGTGGTTTAGAGCATCATGTTGAATAAATTGTCTAAGTCAGTGACTGTGTATGTGCGCCTTGAATTGAGTAATTATTCTTATCGATGACGATGTTGATGAGATCATTGAATTCATGTTACGGACACGGCTGTCAACCAATTGCAAAGCTCAGCAGTTTGTCCAGTATAACAATATTTCAATCAACACAAAGGCTTATGTGCTCATTGTTTAATGTTCAATTAGTCGCGTTTCTTCAACACACTGTTGTTGTTGCTACTATTAGCGTTGTTGCTATTGCCGTAATGATCTGCTGACCAATGGATGAGAGTAAAAATCAACAACTTCCCGTTCCTTCTTGACTTGAGTTTAGATTGACTTGAATCAATGCAGGTTGTTTGTTCAATGCAATTATCAATAAATGATAGTATTCCTAAGCTATTAATTAGTTGGCTAGCTACTGTGACGATTGGCTTAATAACCGGCTAGCTAACTTTAACTAGGCGACGATTATAAATAACGATAAAGCTTTACGCACATTTGATGCCGTGAAATTACGCGTTCGATTTACATGTGTGTATTTATAAACTCTGGTAATAATAATTCGCTGTTGTTGCTGTTGTTGTCAATGTGTCCTGACGTTCTTCAAGTTGTTGCTTGCTATTGCTGATGCTGTTGTTGCTCAACTGGCTGGCCAGTTGTTGTCAGTCGCTGGATGTTCAAAGTGATAAGAAACACCGAACAACAAAGCATTGCATCTGCTTCCCTTCGAAATCTGCTACGTTACTTGCAGTGCTATCATCCAGCGAACCAGCCGGTCGCTTGGTCGGACAGTCAGAGAACTTTTTCGAGATCGCCTCGTTTTTAGCTTGTTCGCTGTTCGTTCGCTTGCAGACATGTGCTAGTTCTTTACTCTTGGTTAATGTCGTAAGGTTGTCGCTCTGTAGTTCTTTTGCTACTTCGCTCTCTTGCCATTCGATTCGCCGTGTGCGCCTACGATCAGTTTGTTGATTGTGCACGCTTATTGGACGTGTGTTTCGGTACTTTTTTGTTTTCATTTCAACCACCGTGCAGCTAAAACACTCAAGTGGGGAAGACACTAAGATGGTTCAGGGATTTATAGTTCCAGAGTATTGTCGTGCGCCCCACCAAAGTGGACGCCACAGTTCTTTGCAGTCCGCTGTTGCTCACACTCACACACATGCAGACACACACAAACGAATTTACAAATGCACACGCTCACGCGAAACGTAAGTGTGCAAGATAAATAAAAAGTGAGTAAAGTTGTTCACAGCAAGTTGTCTACTCTCTCTCTCTCTCTCTCTCTACACACACACACACACACAAACGTAAGTTATTATAAGACTAGCCTGACAGACAGACTTGCAAGCAGGCAGACACTCACTCAAACAGGCTAACGAAATGAAATGGTTGTACAACGTCGTCGTCGTCCATCCTTCTGTCGTCGTTCGTTCGTACACAGAACACAGCGTTGACGAACACATTGCAACGCATCGACGCACACTCATACACATAAACTTGAACGATGCTCACGTCAATTCGGTTCGCTCTCTTGACTCTGCCTCGCGTGGGCTACGTTAGACCAAAAATATCGCTTCAGCATAAACAAGCGAGTGCTTTTGTATAAAGTGTTTACTTGTGGCTAGCCTTCTTCCTCGTGAAGTTGTGCGCATTCGGACATTGTGAATTGTGAGTTGTGTGTGAGTGAGGGCAGATAAGCAGCGATGCTATCGTGAGCGAGCTACACACTGGCGGACAAAAACACTATGCGAGTATATATCATTGGCGACTGGTTGCTCTAACGCAAGTTTGTTGCTGTTGCTAGCGTGCCACTGGACGCAACGCGACACGACGAAACGCAGCGCAACCCATCGCAACGTAATGCAATGCAATGCATTGAACTGCAATGTTATCAGCGCTATTGTAACGCCAATCGCTAGAGAATTTGGCTGGCTGGCACCCGGCAATTGACCATTTGCTAGAATTCGTTCTTCACCTATCAGCAGCGTTGTTGCAAGATTGCTTGACTGACTCATCCATCTGTGTGTTCGTTCTGTTTGTCGGTAGGTTCGCTCGTTACCGGGCGACGAGTCGGTGTCACATGGAAATTGGCAGCCAAGTGGACTGACGTCGATACGTCGACTGCCAAAGAGCTCGTTGTCGTAGTCAAGCACATCTCTTATACAGTTTACAGTGTACAGTGGAAACGGCAATGGTAGCGGTGATCATACGGTGGTAATGCTCACTGACATGCTGTTTGTGATGCAAAAACGTGTCCGTCACGCTCAACGGTCAATCAGCTGGATGGCTGGCTGGCTGTCAGACTGTGTGGAGTTATTAGCAAAAGTTGGTCTTGTTTGTTGTTGGCTCCAATGTAATACAATAAAAGACTCCATTACTCGATAGTAAGTGTTACCACTACCACCTGTTCACTCTTGACACTAGCTAAGCGCTTGCACAACATGAACAACTCCAGTGACAGTGATCTTTTACTAGATTCCACCCTTCTCACTTGATGAGGTTGCATGTTGCATAACACACGGGGACTCCTTCTACTGGTGCTGTCGCTGCTGCTTCTTCTCCTCGCTGCATTGCCTCATTACCGCGTTACTTCATTGAATCATCGACTCATCGACTCATGAACGATATTTTCACGCCGAGCGAACGAGAACATTTAGCCTTCGGGCTTTCAAGTTTACTTTTGTGAAATTTGTAAAAAAGAGTAAGTTGAAAAACGCTGCAACCTGTGTGCTATGTGCCATTGAGATAGCCATGATGGCCATGATGCGTTCCATGATGAGTTGAGCTGGTCGTAGCTATTGTGCTATGGCTGTCGTCGCACGACATCGACACTCATTAGAGACTAATGGGGCGTACGCACGTTCATATGTTTGTTGTTTTTTCTTTTTCGTTTTTTTTCTATATTACTTTTGCTCTAATATACTTGCGTGTTGGATAATGACACACGCCTTGCATGGCACACGATCCTTGTTCTTTCTTTTACTTATTCTTCATTTCTTTGATTCTCATATATCGTAACTTGCAATTGTCGTTGTCGTTGTCGTTGTCGTTAAGTGCGGCAGCAGCAACAACAACAGCAACTAGGCGCAAACTTTTGCTTGTGACATAAGAGCAAGAAGCGACAGCAACAGCCATAACAACAAGAGCGAAGCGTGCAAACAAAATAGCGTCGACTGGCTGTCTGGCTAGCTGGCCAACGACAAGACATCGAACGAACAAGCAACCGATCATTGGCGGCCACACTCACAGCAAAGTGCGCTCATAACGAAATGCCACCAGGTTGAACCAACAACAAGCTGCTGTTGTATCATCTCATCTCTCTATCATTTTAGCTGACTGACTTTTATCAAGTCGGTAAGTCATTCGTGGGCTAGCTTTGCCTTCTCTCGATACTTTTTAGGTATCTCGATACCTATTGCGGTCGGTTCGGGAAATTGGTTGAACCTCTAGCGTCGCGGTCTTTTGGGCTAGAAAAAAATGATTACATATTATTGTTTGTCTTGATGGTCTTCACAGAACGTGCGGGTTCTGAGTGGGTGCTTTCCCCCATTTTATATTTATAACAGGCACTTTTCTTTTAAAAAAATGAGTAATTACACTTCCCTCCGACATAATTACTTATAACATTCGTGTAATATGTGTTTTTACACAAAATATTACCTCCCAGAGATTGTGTAAGAACTACAAAATAGTGTAAAAACTCAGAAAAACGCCATAAACCCAGAAAAACGTCACCTTCCACGGGTCGGTATCGAGATCCCTCCCGAAGCGCCGCCGGCGAACTTCGGGTTAGCAGCGCTTGAATGCGCTGCAAAGTATAATCTACAGTGCAGTGCGAAGCACGGCACCTTGGCGTCTTGTTTTTATTTAACTCAATGATTACTGTTTACAGTAGTGCGTGGTATCGTTCTCGATGTTGAAGTTGACGTTGTTTGGGGAGACAGATGTCTCGTCTGGTCGTCAGATATCTAGCGAATAAACGGTGTATTGCTCACACAAGTTCACAACAGCAGCGGCAGCAGTAGCGGCAATGGCAACTTTACTTTGTCAGCTCACGTCAGAGAGCAATAGTGTTCGTTAGATTTCCAGTTGAAGAGTTGTTAGTTGCCAGTTGTGTGTGTGCCCGTCGTTGTTGCGACCTGTTGTAATAAAGTTCACTGGCCAGTTCACTTATGATTTTATTCTGACGCCAATTATCTGAATGTTTCTCTTGGAAAATAGAAAAAGAAAACTACTAAAAATCACAAGTAATCAAACCGCATTGAATGTTTTTTTTTGATTGAATACTGGTGAAATTTAGGCCAAACTTTGAAAATGCAAGTGACACCATCACCATTTAGCGTACACAACATAACTTATCAGAAGCTCGCAATTAGAATAATCATTCACACGATGATCATTCAGTGAACAGAATAAGTAGAGGAAACAATAATTAGAAAGTTCTCGAGTCAGAGTAATGAGTTGAGAGTGAAAAGTGATGAGTTCAGTCGCTAACATCAAGTCAAACTCGTGCCTCAGGCTCAGGCGGACATCATTAAGCTTTCATGTTGCATCCGTAGTTGGTATGTTTGTGTGTGTGTGTGTGTGTGTGTGTGTGTGTGTGTGTGTGTGTGTGCACCGACTAAACGAAATGAGCTAACTCAATGTTATTGTTATTGATGCTTGTCCGCAGCAGCAACTGCAAGTTTAGCCGTGGCTTTAATCGAATTGAAGCTACTTCGACGAGCTCGGTGGTCGTTCATTTTCTCACTAAGTTGGCAGTCTTCTGTTGTTGATCATGGTGAATATTTCATCATTCGTCAGACATTTTCTTCTTGAAAGTTGCAATTGCCATAAATTGAGCTGCTGCTGTTGAATAATTTAGTTCACTCTCTTGCATTGCGATCTTACATTTCGATTTAGACAGACGAATTCTTTCTAAATCGAAAAGTGGCAACATTCTCATGTTGTTGTTAAGTTCAATCGTTTCTGAAGCCAGTCAGACTGCGACCTATGTTGCGGCAAATCTCAAGCGCCAAGTCAATTGCATGATCAATCAAACGACGCTGCACAAGGTACAATAAATGCCGGTGCATGCTGGCGCGAATAGTTTCTTAGTGTATTATCAATAATAATAATAATAATATCTACTTGATAAGCCTTTGGCTTTACACGTGAACACAACTTCATTCGGATGGAGATTTGCTTCGTTATTTTACTTGCATTTCATCTTGCAAATCACTGCAGCAACAACAAAATCGACAGCAAGAGCCAAAATCTATCTGTAGCTGTCGAGAAAGTAATCGTTTCGGTTGTTTGATAATCTGAGACAACTCGGATTCTGTGCTGACACACGCATACACACAATTGTAA
>JAIFTH010000219.1:0-43660 GCA_019968535.1 Fragariocoptes setiger | reverse complement strand
TGTGTGTGTGTGTGTGTGTGTGTGTGTGTGTGTGTGTGTGTGTGTGTGTGTTAAACACGAATGACAAGAAAGTCAAGAGAAAACAAACAAAATGTAAACAGAAATCTCAATCTCGATCGTGAATGAATGAAGGACAATATTCGATGATCTTGATATCTCGAGTGTATAATCGATTCTGAGAGTGCACACTCTAATCGACACACACACAACAGAACAATGCTCAAAAGTACAATACAAAAAAGCACACAATGTTCGTTTCGTTTCGTAATAGATGTGAGCCCACAGTGAGTGCATTGAAGCGAGTAATAGTTGCAGCACTTGTCAGCATAATCATTGAGTGCGCGTGCTGGTTGCAAGCGGACTGTGGACCAGCTAAAAAAAGAATACACAAGCTCGCGATTAACTGGAAAGAACGAGGCAGTGGGTGTGGCGGCAGCGGCAAGTTACTCGCCGGTTGGCTCGCAGTTGGCTCGAGCTGTGTGATGCTTGCTTGGGTTCAAAGTGTTCTCTCACGAACAAATAGAAACAAAGATTGCACCAAATGGAGTGCAAGCAATTTAATTCAAAAAAGAATATCAACCCACTCTTCACCATAAAAGTGGTGAATCCTCCTCATCATTGCTGAATGGATGATGCACGGGTGAGGGGGCGTGGCGAGGCAGAACCCGGCGAGCAATCGGGGAAACTTTTCACTTACACTTGTCTTGTACATTTGTAATGATTCTTTCTTACTCGTTCGCTCGTTCGCTCGCTCGCTTCTGTGCTCGCACGAGCACGAGAGTGTGAACAAAAGTGAGTGAGCTATGTACACACCAAGCGAGTGAGCGGAAGTCATTATTGCCACAAACAAACGGAAACAAAATCAAAAACAATGGCTGCTCTTGATATTTAACATATTGATTCTTGCTCTAATGTTGACCCTGTGCTTGCATGCGAATAATAACGAATGATAATCTGGTTCTCCTATTTTTCTCTTTCTTCCGTTCGATTCGATTCGATTCGATTTTGTGCGACAAACAATGTGCGGCTCAACAACGTGAAGCTCGAATGCTCAAATGTGAAGTGAAAAACGTTGTTCTCGCTTCACTTGATTTTCGTACACATAACAATTGTCCAAGTTTTTCTCGGGCCGGCCATGTCTATGCGGCCAAAGCGCATAGACATGGCACAACACATGGCAGCTGGCTCGCTGGCGAAACCTCCAATAGAATGTTCATGTCGGTAGTTCAGTTCGATGGCGCTACTCTTACGTAACTTTGGCCCCAACGACGTAACGAAGACACACGAGAGCCAAAAGAGAATGGCGCCGCAAGATGAGGCGGGGCCAAGTGGGCGTGACAGGCACCGCGCGGTGCACGGCATCACGCATCGGTGCGGCCAGTGTCTCGAGCGACACACAGTCAAGATAGACAGAAGAGCGAGCGCACGTGTGTGCGTGTGTTCACTTGAGTGAGCAACTGCAAGTGAAGCCTGCAGGTGGCCCACACGAAGCAGCAGCAGCCAGTTCAACGCCCGACGCTCGCATGAATAAATAACGAACGAACGAATCGACGAACAGGGGGCGTGGCTTACAAGCCAATGGCTAAGTAAGCATCCAAGCTCGCCTAGTATGTATGGCCCTATGTATGGCTGGCTGGCTTGGCATGATATTATCGTCGGTTGACTGACAAATCAGAAGAAAGAAGAGGACAAAAAGAAAACATATTACGCAACACATGCATTGTTGTGGTATGTCGTCGCTCATGTTGAACCTCTGGCTGACTCATAAGCTGCCGCTTTCATTTGATGTTATTTCGCAATAACCACTCGCAGCACTTTCGCCAACAACCAGCAAACAACCGCTATTTATCGCCGCTATTTGTCGCCAACGATTCATTCGATGATCAAAAATCACATTTTGATCATTGGCGGTCATCGAAATATTGCAAATCTATCGATACCGATATCGATATTGTATTGTCAGTGGATCTATTTCTATTGGTTTCAATGAATCGATTCTTTTCTTTCTTTGTTCTTTGTTCGATATTGAACATTCTGATGGAGAACATTGTTTCTGACACCAGTTCACAGGTGGCGCCACAAACACAAGGCAACGACACATGAGAGCACGACGAGGACAAAGCGAATGACGTCGAACTTGAATCGACGTGACTCGAATCGACACACGGCGATTGTGTCTCATTCGATTCGATTCGCTTCGATTCTGCTCGTTTCAATTCGTTATATGCCATCGAAACGAATATGAAAGCTGTGCGTAATAGACGCACGCACGCACAGACGGACGCACATGCACCAATCCGACCAATTGGACAGAGCAAAGCAGAGCAGCGCACGCACTTGTTTCACTCCAACACTTGAATGTTTGCAAACAACAAGCGAACGGAGAAAAACCGAAAAATCGATTCTCTCTTTCTCTTTCACAATCGAACGCGCGTGTACGTGTGTCTGTGCGTGCGTCACAACTCATGAGTCATAAGATAATGTCGTTACTACTTGGCTAGTTACATAATGTCACCTACTCACGTCGTCGTCGTGTTGTTTGAATTTCTCGAATCATGATGAGTACACTGCGCATGTTGCATTGACAAAGAGATCGTCACGACGAGGCGCTAAAGATGCCGCACACATACGAGCACGCACTGTCTCTCAGTTTCGTTGTGTGCTAAACTAAACACGTTGTCACAGGAGAGCAGCAATAGTTGACCGGAAGTTGAGCAACAATAAATCAAATTGAACTAACTCTAGCAGACGACTTTTGCTTGGACACTGGAATCAGTGGGAGCGCGTGATGTTGCCCAACTTCCGCTTGCTCAAACCAACAAGATGATGCCAACGAACGGAGTCAACGCACATCCAGTCAATCGCAGGCCTCTGAGCTTTTGTGTGGGCGTTTCCCTGGCCGGAAGCGAACAACACAGCCAGCTAACAGGAGAAGAAACGACGCCGAGCACGTGCCTCGAGAGCAGATGCACGTGTGTGTGTGTTAGCCTCATCTTACTAACTGAGCCAGTTGCTTGGTTAAACAGAGTTAAGATGATGCAAGATTTAAACATACCGGAAGTTGGGAGTTGCAAGCTTCGAAGTACAAGCTCAGGAGCGAGAAGTCGAGCGAGCAAGCGAACGAACGAACGAACGAACGAACGAACAAACGAAGCTTGCTCGTTCGTTCGAGTAAGAAGTGAGTTTGTTGTGAGCAAACTTGGCGAGTTGAACACTTGGCGCGTGTAGAAGGCAAGCACGCGAGCGGGCGGACGAAAAAGTAGCGATTGGCCTGAGGCCATCGATTTTTTTCTCAGTCCAAGTGCAACTTTAGCGCACTAACTGGCTGTGCTCACGATTCACGATACACGACTGCTCATGACTGACGCTCACTGTACTTGGTGTGACTTGTAAGCGCGTCAATTGCGTTCGTTACTCGTCCTGACGAGCTCAACGCGTTGCTCAGCCGTTCGTGTGTTCGCAATGCACGAAACACGAAAGCAAACAACGAAAAAGAGGCCCCAAACACACACACACACACACACGAGCATGACACAGCACGACAATAGAGCACAATGAGTGGAGCCAAGAAGAGAGACCTGAGTTCATTGAGAACTCACGTGAGCAAGCGAATGGACCAACGAGTTAGACAACGATTGAGCCCTTGAGCTCTTGAGCTCAAGCGAACAATGAACAGCGAGCAGCGAACGGAAGGAGGCGTGTGCTGCTGGCTCACGTTGCCAACTGACTATTTGCTAGCTTACTTACTGTTGCTTCGTAGCACGTGTAACGTCGCGTTTACTCGTTGAGCTGACTGACTCGTTGTGTTCATTCGCTATGCTGCAAATCTCGAGAGGATTCAACTCGAGAAAGAAGACACTCAACTGTAGCTCAATTCACAGCTGTGAACTCAAACACTGCTCGTGGGGCCGACTGCTTGCAGTCGATGAAAAAGAAAACGAAGAGGCAGCTTTTGCAAAGTTGCTTCACTCGAAGAGTAGTTCAAACTAGATAACAACAGAGTGCCACAGGCTGAAGCAAAAGCGAAAACGAAAGCAAGGGCCACAGCAACGACGAGAATTTGAGAACAATTGAAGCGCAAAAAGCGTGTCGTTATTCAAATGAGTTCACAATTTAATCCTTGCTAGCTGGCTTGTGTCGATTTCTTGTGTCGCTAATGTCTGTGTAGCCTCAACACAACGCCAACGACAACGCCAACGCCAACGCCAACGGCAGACAGACAGAGCGACCGACAGGGACGTAGAAGAGTAGATGAGGCAGTCATAACAGCCGATGAGCTGAACAATGACAACAACTGTCGCTAGTGAGCTCGTGAAAGTTTGAGTTGGGAAACTTGAGCATCACACACGAGGAAACTATCGAAACACTCACATTCAAGCAAGCTATCAAGCATTCAAGCATTGTATGCTTGCGTGTGCGTGTGCGTGTGCGTGTACGCTTGTGCTGCGATAATAAAAACATGTCGTCAGCTAAAATAAAGATCGATTGATTATTGTTAGGGCTAGCGAAAAAAAAAATAACAAAATGCAAACAACTGGCCGGCCAGAGTTGAGCTTGTGAGCAGAGGCGAGTGAACGAGAGAGAAAAAAGAATGAGCCCAATTAAAGTTTGTCAGTGCTACAGTTGGCGGTAGACGAGCAAACTTGAAGACAAACTTGCACACTTCTTTTCAAGTCATCTTTTCTCTCCTCCTCTCTCGTCGCCAGTTGCCAGTTGTCTCTTGCCGACGATGTGGCAACTCGCGCGATGACAGCATGACAGCAATGACACAGTGGCAAGCGAGCGAGCGAACGAGCGCAAACAATTGATGACCAGCTCATTTGCATATCGGCATTTGCTCGGCGATTCATCTACTGGAGCCACCGAGTTGAGTTGGGTTGAGTTGAGTTGAGTTGAGTGGACACGCACGCACTCTCCTTCTCTCTCACTCACGTAATTGATTATCGCATTGAACTCAACGCATCGACGACAGCAACAATTACAGGGCCACCGACAGCGGCATCAGCAGAGCAAATGATCGAGCCAGCAAGATAAGTCGGTGTGCGTGTGGAAAAAATGACACGATGAGTTATGCCATTGTGCAGCCTCTTCGACAATGAATTGATTCGATTCAAGTCGACTCGACTCGACTCGATGTGACGAACAAAACAAGAGCCAAAAGAAGAAGGAAAAGAAGAAAAACGACTCGTATTTCGAGCGAAAATTCGACACACAACTGATGTCATAATCAATGACAACAACGAGTCTCATGGTGCGTGCATGCTCGAGGGGCAGTTGTGTTGATTCATGTAAACAAGTGTAAACGAGTAAATGAGCCAACATCCTAATTAACTAGACTTGTTATATAGGCATAAAGTTGACAATAACAACTGTTGCACGATCCAAGTGCAACTGTCCAACGAACGAATCTTTGGACGAGCTCTTTTTCTGTCAGACCAAAGCCCACTTGCGTAACTGCAGGCAAGCAGGCATGCACTGACATAGGCTGAATAGGACAAAACTTTCGGGCTACAAGTGCAACACACACTCAAGTTGCACCCAGGTGTAGTCTGCTTGTCAGTTGTGTCAAGGCTTGTGTTGTTATTTGCTTCAAGACAAGACCTTGGCTTGTAGCAAACAGCTGTTGGGCTCGAGATCTTCACTCATCATTCAGCGAGTTAGTAGATTGGAACTAGTAATCGGTTCGAGACAACAATTACGAGAGAACAGAAAATGATTCGGTGCGTGTGTGTGTGTGTGTGTGTGTGTGTGCCAAAATGTCTGGCCATAAAAGACCAGACCAGACCAGGCGAGATCAGAGCGGGCCAGGCTATCCAATCAGACCGCATTTACAGCTCTTATTTGTTATTGTCGCCGTTGTGACGACAACAAATGAGAGCAACAACAAGAATCTTCTCTCGCCGCCGCCGCCATCGCTGTTGCCTGATATTAATGACAAGAGAACAAACAACAAGAAAATGAATGCAAGCGAGCAAGTGAAACGAAATGATTGATTGACCTTGAAATTGTCCAACAACAGCGTTCGTTTAACAGCAACAGCGAGCAACGCCAACACCAACACCAACACCAACACCAACAATGAAGCGCCAACGAGAACAATAAAGCGCTCAAGTAAAAATTGCAAAAGAGTCTCGGATTACGCAAACAAGCAAGCGAATGAGCAAGCGAACAAACGAACGAACGAGCAGGCGAGCGAGAGAGCAGTTGAACGCGTAAGTCAAGGAAATACAATGGTTGTGCAATAGCAATAGCCGGCTTATTCGATAGTTAGCCAGCTATTGTTACTGCTGGCTATTGTCACTAGCGTTAGAGAGTTGGTCACAACACACACACACACACACGCACGAGCCGAAGCTAATAGAAATGTTAAGTGTGTCCGGCACACGCACGCACACAACAATAGCTGCATACGCACAAGCACAAGCACACGCACACAGTGTCACTCTCGTCTACTGCTGGCTGTTTTATTGTCATTTTTGTACCTTTATTTTTGTCTCTGATTTCGTCGTCGTCTCCGTCGTTGTCTGTTGGTCCTTTTATCAAAGTTCGACTATCGAACTTTGAATTTGCTTGATTTTCTTCTCGGTCGATCGATAGATAGATCGATCGATCGATCGATGGATTGATCGACGGAGGGAGAGAGCGAGAGAAAGCTTTGATTGTTCGATGCAAAGTTACGCTACAACATTGCGTAAGAACAACGTGCTAGACGACACACAACAATAATAACAACACAACGATCAATCTTACGTTACGAACTTACGTTTCACGATGTCAATTGTTATTCGACTAACGATTGTTGATGTTAGATTCTCTTCTTTCATTCGTTCGTTCTTTTCAGTTTGTCGTTGGACATTCGAAAGAAACGAACGATTGATCGACTAAACTTATTCGATAGACTTGCTTGGGCTCGACACCGATAACTCAAGTGTTTTGTGACTTTTTTCTTTCACTGTTCGTTCGTTCGTTCGTTCTTTGGTCAAGCTGCTTATAAGTCAAGCAGTTGTTATAAGAGAGACATGAGTGTGCCAATTATTACACAATCAGACATACCAATGAGAGCTAATGAGGCTCACAATCGGGTAGAATTATTCACGTAGCGTTCGTTACAACTTGTAGTGCTGTATAACACATTGCGTGTGTAATAATTTATGCGCCCAGTCAGAGACACACGCACAGTTAGTGTGTTGTTGTGTTGTTTGGGGCGCCAAAGATTGGCTGAGAGCTTTCTATTGAAAAGGGAGAGCCAATAACAACAACAAGAACAACAATGAGTGCCTTTGTTGCCATTTCTAACGACTGTGCGAGTGTAACAAATGTATTGTGACATAAATGTTATGATTCAATCTGTGCTTGTGTCGCTATAAAGGCAACTTCAACAATAATGTAGTTTGTTTTACTTCTTAATCGAAACAGCATGCGAACAGTCGACATTAAACTAACTGAATGTTCGTCCAATGCAAGATGGCGCCACTTGTCGTTACGTTCACTAGCGTTTTCGTTCAGTAGGTTGTTATAATGCACGACAACAATGAAATTAGCAGTGAAAGTAGTACCGGAAGTGAGCAACAATCTTCCATTAATTGATGTGCATTGCACTTACACAGGCAACAATCAGTCAGGCTATAGGTGCGTGCGATTTGCGTTTGCTGTGTGACAACTAGACAGACAGGCGATTGGCTCGCGCCCACTTGCTCGTTCGTCACTTCGTACATTTGTCGATTGGCACTGTTGGATTGCGTCCAATGGATTAGGCGCCAGATGGTGTGCATTGTGTGCCCGTTGCTGCTCCTACAGGCATTTCTAGCGTAATGCAGCATCAATGGCACGAGTAGCAGCAAATAAAGCTTGCATAAAGCTTTGCCCAAAATGAAATTGTTATTCGTTCGTCCGTTTGCTTGTGTGTTAGTTCGTTGGCCCCTACGTTGCTAGATCGTAGCCCGTCCACTCACGTGTGTGAGTGCGCGTGTGCGTGCGTGTGAGACGTTGATAATGCCTCACTTCCGGCTCATTGATGCAACACATATTCACATAGAAACATATAACTCGAGAGAGTGTGCGTGTGGGCGATCTTATCATTCAAAGGGAAAGAGAAAGAGAAAGAAAAATCGATCAATTGGTAGAGAAAAGAACGAGCGCTAAATTGGGAATAGAAATAGAGATTGTCGCAATCAAATTTCTCTCTTGACACTGAGCTCTCAGCTTGCAAGCTAGTAGTTGGTTCATTGGCGCTCATTGGTGTGTGTGCATCGCAATGGGCGCCTACCCATTGATCGCTTGCCTGCCTGCCTGATTGAGAGAGTGAGTTGACACACACACACACACACACACAGTCTGTGTGTGTTTGTGCCAAGCTCTGTATGTGAGTGAAGCCAAAGTTAACACACGTATAGTGGGCGTGGTCAGTGTGCGACGACTGTAGCTGGAGCCAAAGTGAGTGAGCTCAATTAATGCTTGTTGGCACGACAAGTGCCACCAACAACAACAGCACTAATCCTCGATTGTTTTGGCCTCTCGATCGACGATGCTGCCGATGAAGGCTAGAAACAGCTCGTAGGCCAACAAACTGGTTGACTGACTCACGCACTTACTTACTCACTCACTGGCTGACTGACTGGTGTCGCTGGCATTGCTGCACGTGTTCGCACGTGGTTCAAGTGCTCAATGATCTCGCGCACTCGCCCGCTCGTGTCAGCGCTCAATAAATTCGCAGGCAAATACAACTTGTCGAAAGAAATAAAGCAAAGAAAGCACTCGAATGGTGTCGAGCAGCTTACGCAATAGTCGTGCGACACACAACAAACACGAGCATGTAGCTAGCTCGTGTTGCTTGTATTACTGCGTAATAATATTGACGCAATGTGATGACTCGTCGCCATCATCACAAGAGACAGCAGTGACGAACGAGTGCAAACAGCTAGCAAGTGCACAACAAGAAAAAAAACAAAAATTAAAACAAAAACAAAAACAACAGCAACCAAGATGAGGATTACTTTATAAGCTACCTTTTCACTCAGTTAGTTCAAGCTCTGTTAGTTCTGTTGTGAGCTTCAAACTTGTGCGTGCGTGCGTGCGTGCGCCCTCAACAACACACAAAATATCGCCAGCGAAAAAATATAGCGTGTTGTTGTAGTTGCACGTGCAAGTTTGAGATAACTCACTCTTTCGTTTGAGTTCTTTTGCACTATCGAACGGACGCGCTCACGCACTGTTTTTTAGGAAGCACTCTTTTCCATTGAAAGTATTGTGAGTGACGCAAGGTGCAGCGAAATTGAAAAAAAAATCAAGCTTCACCGAGAAAATTGAGCAAATAAAAAGTGAGAGAGGGAGATAATGAGCAATCGAGGCAGCAGCAGCATAAGAAGATGATGAAGATGAAGTAAAAGCAAGTGCTTTAGCATGAGCTCGTGTTGTAGTGTTAAATCTTGTATCGAAGAGAAAACACGAAGCACGTGCTGGAAAATAAACACATTTATTTCCAGTCGACACACACACACACACACACACACACACTTACACATACGGCAACATATCGACGAACTGGCAAGACATTTGGCACTCTTATAACAACTACTGTAACAATCAGGCTAGACTAGGTTAAACAAAGAGCAACAAACAAAGTTCGTCATTTATTTTCATTCTCAGTTTCTCCACAAAACTCTTTGCCACACAGCGCACTCTTGGCTCCTTTGATCTTTGAGTTTACAGCTCAATGAAATTCTACACTCACTTTTCTACAGCTCAATAAGCGTTGATGAGCGCTTATTGCACAAGTCAGTGTGTGCTAACAGTTCAGTTCAGGTCAGGTCAGTTCAATAAATCGAACATCCAGCACTGTTGTTGATGTTGCACGTGCTCGTGCTCGTGCTCGTGTAAAAAAGCAAGAACGGGGCGTGAGAGGGCGGGACGAAAAGGGGACTCTGTTGGGCCCATTGAGAGGCCATCATCTTGAGCGTGTTAATGCCGGCGTGTGTCAATTTTAGCGACTAGCAGTGGCTTAATCAACGAGCTGCCAAGAGAGCGTAGTTGGCAATCGTCGTACAACTGAATTGAGTGTGTGCGTCGAAAATTGGCGTCAAGAATTGTGTGCGTGTACGTGTGTGTGTGTGTTG
This sequence comes from Fragariocoptes setiger, assembly GCA_019968535.1. Classification (NCBI taxonomy): domain Eukaryota; kingdom Metazoa; phylum Arthropoda; class Arachnida; order Trombidiformes; family Phytoptidae; genus Fragariocoptes; species Fragariocoptes setiger. The sequence continues at coordinate 33,548 of JAIFTH010000219.1, read as the reverse complement.
GGGGCGCGCCAAGGGACTCACTATTGTGTGTGCATGCACACAGTTAATGGTACACAGACAGACTCACACACGCACACACTCACACACTCACACGTCGAGTGATGAAGTGCTCACTCGAGATTACTCTAGCATTGTTAGCTGGTTTGTGTGTTGCTAACGTTACACACACACACACACACAGTTTGCTGGCAGCACGTGACACCTGACGATGTTGCAACACGTTATGTTAACAGCTAACATTGGCTAACAGCAAGCTGGCGACCAAGTTCAGCTCGAGCTTCATGAGATTCATGTGTGTAGCAAGCAAGCGAGCAAGAGTAAGCAAACTAAAGAAAGAAAGAGATAGATAGTGAAAGTGAGTGGCAAAATTACAACCTATCCAGTTAGCTATGTAGTTACACATACACAAGTGAGTGAGGTCCCAATAAAAGATTGTAACGACAACAGAAGAAGAAGCAGCGCTGTTGAGTGTTGACTTGGGTGCTGACTGTTGTGCGCCTTCGTGCGAGTGTGCGAGGTGTAAGTGAAGTGGCACGTGCTGTGTGGGCTGCTGTCGGCTAATACGAACCAACGGACGAACGAGCGAACGAGCGAATGAAAGAATCAAATAGAGCGAGCCAGCGTTAAAGAAGAGCATCGAGCCAAGGTGTCGTCCCTAGAGACGTTGTGACAATTTTGCCGCTGCTGCTGCTGCTGCTGTTGTTGCCACTGAGCGTGTTTGCACTGTGGGCGCTGTTGTCGTGCGGCTCACCGAGAGATCGTGTTTTCTTGCTCCTACCTGGCTACTTTCATGTCGCTATCGTTATCACAGTTGTTATTGGCTGCTGGTTACACACACACACACACACACACTGTCGTCGTCAGGTTACACAAGAATTGATACTCACGAGAGCTCAATTGGCGAGCCAGCTCTTCGAGTTCGAGCTCAAATTGATGACTCCAAGCTGACTCTTGAGTTTTGTTGAAACAAACTTCTTCTTTCTCTTTGTGCTTTGTCTTCTCCTTTTCGCTTTGAACAGCATGAGTATGAGTACGAGCACGAGGAAACATGAACAAATTATGTAAGCGAGCAGGTGTCAAATTGTACAACACTCACGCACTCAGCGGCAACAGCAAAATGGCAACGCGTACGATAACGATAACGACAACGACAATGACAATGACAATGTTGTGCAAATCACTAATAGTGTTTGTTTATTGCGCCCACACGTGCTATGCCATCAACAAAGTGTTCTGTTGTTACCATAAGCATAAGCGACACTGGTCGCGTTGTCACTGTGGCCGTTGTTGCTGTTGCTGAGAAAAGAATGCAAGACCAATTGAAAAGAGAATGCAAGGCGGCAAGCCAATCAATGTTAGCAAACGATCAAGCAAAACACCACAGAGCATCGAACAAATGCACAAGTTAACATCGAGAGCCCCATTGCTGCTACTATGGCCATTGCTATCGTCATCACTATCACAATCGTGGGCTGTGTAACGAACCAACGAACGAACGGTGCATTGATATCAAGTGATATCAAGTGAACCATGCGAATGTTTCAATGCACGACGAACAGGCCACACAAGAGAGCAGCTTGTGTGTTCGTCTGCTCGTTTGTTTGTTACACACGACCTGATGATATTGTCATGCAAATTGCACAACAACAACTTGGCATGCAGCCAGCACTCGCCTACAACGTTCAAAAGCTCAGCTCTTGTTAAAGCTCACACTCACACACTCGAAGCTCGCACTCTAGCACTCGCAACGTGACACGCTCGATGTTGACGTGAGATAAGCGACGCCACCGCCGGAAGTGGGACAAACAACTCGTGTCTTGCCACACTGAGCACAGCGCTAGAAATACTTGCTCAGCTCACAAGTCACAGTGTCCAGTGTGTGAACAAATATTTCTCACACACTCTCACTGGCTGAGCTGACAACAAGCTCGATGAATGAGCTCAGCCAGTCCAAGTATTCAAGTTAAAATCAAACGCTGAAGCTTGCGCAACACTCAATTGTCAACCGCAAGCCGCTCACCAGGTGTGTTGACAGGTGTAAAATGTTTCCAACAAGCAAGCACAATTGGACCAACGACAATAGATCTGTTCGATAAACAATCGAACATGAATCCGTTCGCATCGTTTATGGTGAGTGCAAGAGCGAGCCGACAAAGCAAGCAGTCTTACGTCTTACAAGTGCAGAGCGTGATTTCTTTCACTTGCACAGTGTACACGTGAACAATCGAACGAGAGGATGAAATGGAATAAAGTGAACTTTTGATGCTCACTTTCGTTTTATCATCAAACCAACTCACTCACACGTCGTTCGTCGTTGGTTCTCACGTGAATATGTGTGTGTGTGTGTGTGTGTGTGTGTGCCCACTCACTCGGCGACGGCTTACGAGCACACACACGCACACAACACGCGGCGTTCGCACTTTGTTGCACGTGCGCTTCTTGCTTGTTGTGCACGTGCACGTGCACGACACACACCTAAATGGCCCCTAGGGTTCGCGTAAGTCACACGCACGCACGCTAAGTCCAAGTGCTGCAAGTCAAACTTTCGCTGAGAGCACGCCAAAGTTTGTCGAACTCGAACGTTAAGAGCAAGACATCGACATCCAATAGACGAATCGAATAGACGTCTAATAGATGCCTCAACTGACAATATAACGGCCCCAAGTAACACTCTCTTACGTAAGGGCGTACGTAGAGCACAACCTAACAATGGCCGTGCGTGCGCCCGAATGAAAATTGATGATGATAGCGGTCGGTCAGTGGGCGTGGCCACCACTGACGCCACACACCTGGCTGGCCGGCTAACTTGCAGTCAGATCACACAGCTCACAGTCCAGTGTCAGGCAGCCGAGTGTTCAGTGTTGAGAGCACGCACTAAGCTAGCGGGTGGTCAACAGACGAACAAACGAACGAATGAACGAACGAGCTAGCTAACACACAGTTTGGCTAAAAAGCTCTCCCAGAGAGAACGCAAGTTAAAGGCCAAAGATTGATTGTTGTGTGTGTCGAATGATTCTCTAGCTAGCGTGTGATGTCGTAACGTATCGTTGTCGTTGTTGTCGTTGTCGCTGTGTGATAAGTTATAAGTTGCGCATCGTTCGTCGTTCAACTCCCAATTTAGCGCCTTTAAGCGCACAAACGTACGTACAAATGGACACACACACACACACACACACACACACACACACACACACACACACTGACGCAAAGACACACAAATGGGAACGAACGTACAAACGAATGAGTCACACGAACGAACGACCGATAAGTCTCACTTTGTAGAGTCACAACTGCACAGAGCTTAACTACATAGTGAAACACAAACACAAGCACAAGCATTAGCTAAATACCAGCCAGGTGTTGTACTCATTGAGTGTGCCACGCTGTACGCTTTGCATTGTATGAAATGATGTGCTATTAAGTTCATTTCCGGCAGCCAAACACATACACACACACACACACACACACACTGAGTCAATGAGTCAGTGACGAAGACGTGAAGCAACTTGCAGTGTGTTCGTTCATTCCTCTGTTTATTAGCAATAGAACGAAGAAGAAGCGTTCATCAAGACGAACACACAAAAAGAGATGCTCATTAGTGCCAGTTGGTGTGCTTGCTGACGCTGGTGTAGGCGAAGCAGCGAGCGAGCTAGCGTTGTACTCAGAAAGTAAAAGTACACAGAAAAGAATAGAAATATAAACAGAAATAGAACAATATGTAATGGAGGCAACAATAAGGAAGACTAAAGAAGAAGAGGCCAATAAAGAGAGAGAGAGAGAGAGGGAGCGAGTGAGGAGCCAACAAAGAATGGCCAAACACACACGCACACACACAATATCATTGTGTGCGTGAGTGCGTGCGCCATATTGAGCGTTGCCCACAATGATATTGCTCAATGGCTGAATGGATCAGCCAATTAGAGTGATTTTTGGCCCCACCAGCGCCTTTGTTTGTTGGCTGACCGGCCGTCAGCACTTGTGAGACAACTGTCGAGCCAACTCACACATAGACAAACAAACGAACGAACTTGAAAGCACGCGTGCACAAAACAACTTTTGGTTCAAAACGCACGCACATAGCTCAATCTCATTCGTGTGGCTCCAAGACACGAATGAGAGTTTGACCCCACACGACGAGTAGTTGGGGTCACAATCAGTGTTGGGTACAAACAACTCGTTGTTGGCAGCCAACGAGTATGTACAATATGTGCACTCGGTCAGCCAGTCAGTGAGTCAGTTCGGCAACTGTCGGTCTGGAGTTGTGGTTAAGTCAGCTGATTGATGAACAAACCGACGGCTGGCTGACAAACCGTCGATTTGACACACGCACATGAGGCAGGCAAACAAACGCGAGACGACACAAATTGAATTACGCAATCGCTCACGAGCTGATCTTCTTTAGCCTTCTTCAGTGCTTTTGTTCGTTTGTTCGTTCCTTCGTTTACTCTCAACAGTTATAACACTGAGGCCATTCACTTTGTGTGAGGTCGTTCCCTGTTTGTCTGTCTATCTGTCTGCCCGCCCGCCCGTGTCGCCTCAAGCGGACTTGTAAGAGTGCGAGAGCCAGCGGGCGAGCGAATCAATCAGTTAGCTTAGCTCGGCTCTGTTAGTTTTATTGGATGAACCGGAAGACCGACAATACTAACAATACTGTGAGACGGCAAATAAGTTACCAACACAGAAGGCGCACAGTCACACGCGCACGCACAAGCCAATGAGCGCACGAATAAAACAGGCAGAAAAAGAAATGACCAACTCATTTGTCACCATAAGCGTCGCCGCGCGCACGCACGCACACAAGTCCATCGATTGCGCAATCAAGTATCACATAGTGCAGCGCGAGAGTAAACAAGCAACGACATAGCACAGCACAGCACAGCACAGCACAGCACAGCAACTTAACATAACATAATGTAACGAATAGCGCGAAATATATAGCGTTGTTGCCTAATGACGCCTCCAACAAGCGACGGGGGCAGCAAGCGAAACGGGTGGGGGGGGGGCGAAAAAGGGAGAGAGAGAGAGAGAGACGAACAAGCAACGATAACATAAGCGATCAACATAACTCGCGCGATTGGCTCAACGAACTCTCACACAACAGAGGGCATGATTCGTTGCTGCACGCCACTCGACTTACTTGTTAGCGTCTGTTGCTGTTGGCCCTGATTCTGCCGCTGCAGTTGCAGTTTCAGCTGCAATTGCAACTCGTGAGTTAATCCGAAGTTCGTTTGTCTGTTCTGCTCTGCTCTGTTTGTTTGCCACTAACACGTGCAGTGTGCGTTCTCTCACTTCCATTTGTCTGTCTGTCTATCCGTCTGTTCGTTGGTCCATAGAAAAGGGGGCTCCTTTCATTCTGTTCGTCATGATATCGGCATTGTGGGTAACTGCAACTGCAGACACAGCAAAGAGCCCAACAACGAGCTTTCACAATTCTCAATTCGCCAATCGATGGTTGGCCAATCGGCAGCCATGAGCCAGCAATTCTTTTCTCTTTCTCTTTGCTTGACGCTCGCATTTGATTCCATTCGATGGTCGCCTCATTTCGATGGTTGGATTTCATGAAATGGACACACACATACACACAGACAAATGGACACACGCACACGCACTCACATGCAACATAAATCAACGGATCACGCGACTCGCACAACTTGTCGTGTTACGTAACACACGCTTGTTAGCGAGACACACACACAAGCACGTAACATCTTTCTAGCTTGTGCTTGCTCGTGTATGGCGACTATTGGTGCTATTACTGTCATTGTTGCAACATAGAACTATTCTCTTTCTAGACACACAGCTTTTCGATTTACGCACGATTGGGGGCGCGGGATTCGTCATGACCGGAAGTTGCCAAGTCTCTGATGCTCTGCGGCGGGTTGCTCCCTCAACCAATCGTTCGATCGTGAACAGATGTCGTGTGGTGGCGTTCGTGTGAGAAACAAAATGAACAGCTGATTCAAGACAGGTAAATCAAAGAGCCAATCGATTGGATTTAGATAGAATTTATGTTTCATATTTTACGACGAAATGAAATAATGGCGATGAGATGCTCATGAGACTTTGACAAAGATGTTGTCACGAAAAATGTAACGATTACTACGTTTTACTAGAAACGATGCTTTGTTGATTTGCTCACTAATCTAATGTCTGTTTGTTCGTTTGCTCACTCGCTCGCTCATTTGATTGTTGAGTTGGAAAGCGGAAGTGGAACACAAACAACAACCTCGGCCTCATTAGTTTACGCAGTGCAGTGCGCACCACCGAAAATGCGTCAAAGTGCACTCGCAAGCAAACAAGCGCAAGTAAGATTTATGGCATCACATTTTTCTCAATAAAGCCAGCCTGACACACTAGAGATTCATAAAGTGGGCGTATCATTCTACATGCAAGCAAGCGAGGGACGGCGAGCAATGAAGAAGAAGGCAAAATGTTTCTTGTCTTGTCTCCGTTGGTTATCGTTCAGTGTGACTTTCTGCTGTGAAGATTGTTGTTGTTGTTTCAAAATAGAATCGAATCGAATCGAATCAAATCGAACCGAACAACGACGGATGTAAAATCGATCGTCGACACATTGCCATTGCCATTGCCATCATTGGTGACATGAACAAGGCTTGCATTGATGGACTGATGTAATAATAGATAGACACGCCCCTTTGTGGGTTCTCTACGTGTGAGCACGGCCCGCGGCATGAGAGACACACGACGACCAATTACAAGGCTCATGCATATGGACACGCGAACATGAACACTACATGAACAAATGGACAAGCAGCAGACGAACGGACAAACAAACAAAGAGCCTCACGAGAGAATGGAAGCAAAGGGCCACTACGACGACGAAGGAGAAGAGCCCAATTGCTCTTGCTCCTTCCCTTTCCCTTTCTCTTGCTCTTTCTCTTTCTATTGCCTTTGCTCGTGCTATCGCAATTGCTCTTGATTTGCGTTCGAGTTTGCGTCAGCGTTTGTTTTCGCATTTGATCAAAGTAAATGTCGATCTTGTTATTACACGAGAGAACGAGAAAGCGAACACACAATCACTGCTTGCGCTGTTTCAAAAGTGTGAGTAACAGCACGCACACACTCTTCTTATGTAATAATAATAATCATTTGCTACTCGTGTAATCCGCGTGTCCTCTACCTCTCGTGAGTGCCATTACACACACTGACGACGACCAAGATCTAGTTGTCTTTCTTTTTCTTTCTCTTTGTCGATTCGTTCGTCGTTTAAATATAGGAATGTCACTCTATTCGAGCTTAGCCTTATTTCATTTCAACAAATTGCATTCGTTCTCTCGTTCTCTTGTTCGAGTGCACGCGCTCCTTCCCCCTTCCTCCCTCTTTCTTTCTGTACTGTACTCTACTGTCTGTACTGTCGTTGTTTTAATGCATTTCAACCTCAACCTCAACTCTTTAACAACTCATAAGTGAGTAGCTGCAATATCTGGCTGTCTTTTAACCGCAACTTCCGGTACAATTGAGTCAATCTCTATCGATTGTTTCATAGAATGTTCGTGTGCGCGCGCGCGCGCGTGTGTGTGTGTGTGTGTGTGTGTGTGTGTGTGACATTCACAGAACTATCTGAACAGAACAGAGCAAAGCAGGGCAGGGAAGGGAAGAACAGAACTCAGAATTCAAGTTTGTTGTTCTCTCCTCTTGAGAGACAATTGTCTTTTTTTTTCTATTTTCAATAGTTTTCCAACATTTTCAATGTACAGCAATGAAATGGCATTGAACATTAGAACATGAGAAAGAGAAAACTATTGTCAAAAAGCCAATAGTTTATCGTTGCCAAAATGAACACTTGTTGTTGTTGAACGCAACAAAACAAAAGAGAAAAATCTATGCACAATTGAACAACTTGCTTGCAATAACAACTATTCAACAATTGAGCATTGATTTCTTGCAGTGTTGCAACATTCCAAATTTAGCTCACAGTTAAGAGATGACGATTGAATCGTAGCAACCGCTGTTGCTTGACCGGCGCACAAGCACGCACACACACACACACACACACACACGCGGACACATGGACACAAGGACACACGGACAATCAAAATGAAGTCCAGACAATTGATGACAATAGACAAGAAGAAGAAGAAGCATTTGACGCTGTTTCTCTTGCTTCGTTCTATCCTTCAATTGGTGCTGCTGCTGTTGTCGCCATGTGAGTGCGAGCGACGTCACGCGTCGTTGCTCTCTTGCCATGACAGGTGCAGTGAGCTTTTCTTTCTCAAAACATGTGTGTGTGATTGAACTTGATTTCGATTCAAGAATAAGAAGAAAAATCTCAAGCCAATTTCGTTGGAGATTTTTTGTTTATAATGTGTCATGTGTTGTCCATTTGAACCACACACACAAGAAGCGAGCACAAAAGTGTCAGCCTCGACCTCAACATTCAACATCGTTCACTTCAGCTGACCTCGAGCTGATCAGCTGATCAGCTGATCAAGTGAAGTGAAGATCACATGAAGAGAGGAGAAGAAAATAATAACATTGTGTTTTGTCCGATGTCTGAGCACCGCCCACGTGGCCAGTCGTGCATCGATTGCGATTTCCTGCCAATTGTTCGTCTCGCTGAATGTCATTGTCCAATGCTTGCATGCTTGCTTGCTTGCACGCTTGTTCACTGATCATCGACGACCAACATTGACGAAGAATGCTGTTCTGTTGGCTGTTGGTGTGCTAACACATGGGTGTGCGTAAGAGCTCGTGAAATATTGTCACAAATCGATCATTGTCCGTAGAGTTGAGTACATTGTTGGCAACAACATTAAGCACATTGAACAATTAACAATCAACGGTCATAATAATGGTCGTTTAGTTTAAAATTACACTCTGGTGTTTATGCGACTAATGCACAAATGAATTTGTTGTTGTTATCATTTGTCAGTAGCAATAATGAACAGATTCAATGCTGTTGTGCGAGCATTGCTTTTGGGCAAACGAATTGCCAAAAAACAAACAAAATTGAACAACAAATCTACTCAATGACTAAATTCACATTGAGAACAAACATGAGCGCTTACTCAATTGAACATCGAGAGCACGCAATGTTGTTGTTGTCTTTCGAGTGCACACCAGATTTTTCCTCTTATGATTTTTGTGTGTACGAACTTTTATGCTAGTTTAATTGGTTCAAAAGAAGTTTACTTAGAGTTTAGTTCTCTTTTTCGTAAGTTCAGTCAGCAAATCGGCTAACTGTCAATTCGATTCATTGAAAGAAGAAATGAAGGAAGAAAGAAAGAAGGGAGAAACAAAAACAACAAGCATAGCTTGGAACGATGAACGGGCAATTAATGAGATGCACTCATCACGTGGTGGTTCGATCGGAATAACAATCGAAATCGAAATCGAAATCACAACAACGGCAATTGCAATGTCAATGGCAAAATGCGGGCAACCACGAGAAATAGAAAAAAAAACCAATCCATCATTCGGACAACCGATTCACGACGACAACTACAACAACGACCGTTACAATAGCAACAGCAACAGCAACAGCAGAAGCAGAAGCAACCTGCTGGCTACAGCTACGTTCAGTGCTGCTGCCTATGCTGTTGCTGTCGTCGAATTGTTGCTGTTTCGCTGGCTGTTGTTGTTGGGATGGAAATGTTTCATTTAGCCGACGAATGGACGGACAAAAAATGAGCGAACAAGCGAGCAACGTTTGACGTCTTGATTATCGTTGCTGTTGGCATTTGAAAGGCGAATGCAAGCGATGGCGCCTGCCAATCGGTTGTAATCTCATGCATTGATTATCGACACATTGGCTCATGGACAGTGAAAAAGTGGGCGTGCTCTCTCTTCCTCCAATGAGAGCTCATTTCAATGTCAGCTGATTGTCAGTGAGAGCTCTATTAAGATTAGCCAGCACGTGTTGTTGCTTGTTGCCACAGAGGCAACAACAACAAGCTATGTAAGCAGCTATGTTGAAGTGGGCGTAACACACGCGCACTATTAGTGGACAAATGTAAGTGGGCAACGTGGTCAACTGATTGTTCTGTTCGCATTGTGCGCATTGAATAGCACGAGAAAGCAGAGAAAAGCAAAGAGCTTGAGTGAGTTCTTGCCACACCCACCGCAATCGAATGATAACAATCGAGAGCCAGGCCAAGAATCACTCACAAGAGCATTGTGAGTGCGTGTGTGCGTGCGTTTGCGCATTGATGGTTGTAGAGCACTCTGTTTGGTTTGGTGCTGATCATTTGCAGTTTGAGTGCTGGCTCACATAAACTGCAAATTCTACAAGCATACAGATTTTATATGAGATTTTGCGTACAAGAGAAACGCACGCACAGACATACGACGAGCTAATTTTGTGCTCATTTCGAATGGCAAAAAAACTCAACATTGGCTATTCTCTCTTTAGCTTCTCTTGTTAGCTGAGAGCTGATCATTGTGAATTGAGCAAGCTGCTAGTTGGCTCAACTGTGGCTTTGGCGCCACCAAACAACTCAAATTCAAACCAACAACTAGTGTGAGCGAGCCAGCCAGCGAACAAGTAAGCCATTGGATGCGATGAAAGCGAGTCAAACAACATCAGCTTCGGTGCAACAAACAACAGGTGATTATACTTGCAAATTTATTGAGCGTACGGCCACAGCAACAACGCCAATACTCGCTGGTCTGTTCCTTTGCTCGTCTGCGTGTTTTGTGCAGCAACAAATGGCCCCGAGAGTGTGGCTTGTCAGCACCTGTTGCCGCCGCCGCCGCCGCCGCCGTTGCTGCTGCTGTTGCTATAACCTGTGCACTTGTTGTTGTGGCTCGACCAGAGTTGTTAGCTTGCTTGCTTATTTCTTATTGCAATAACGAGACTGATATCGACGATGACGACGACGACGACAAGCTAACGAAAGAAAGAACGCACGGACGGACGGACAAACAAATAAATCAGTAATTGCTTTTTCTCTTCGCTTCTCGTTCTTTTTCTGTTCGCTGCAAGCGTCCGATACAAGGGAACATGTTTTAGTTGCTGTTGCTGTCGTTTCGTTGCACTTGCTATTGCTATTTGTAGTTGGAAGAAGAATCTTCAATTCAACGATGAAAGCTAAACGGCGCAACTTCACGTGATGTACGCTCATTTTGTGTGTGTGTGTGCTCGTTCGTTCATTTGTCTGTGTGTATTTTCACCGTTCATTTGTTAGCGAGGCAAGTGCGTGCGTGTACCACCAGCCAGCCAGCCGGCTATTGTGTAAGATATTATGCAACGCAAGCTTCGTTAGCGCCGTCAGTGGCAACGCTCACAGTCAGAGAGTCGACAAATGAACGAAGCGATATGCGAATGAACAGCAGCAGCAACAAAAATGCATCGTCTTCACTGATCGTTCGCTCGTTGGTTCGTTGAAACTGACTCTTCTTGGCTTGCTCAATCGTTCTCTCGTTCATTCGTTCATTCGTTCGTTTGTTGTTCATTTGGTGCGTCGTGGTGCTCTGTGATGCTTCGTTATTGTGCGTCAAACAATATTGACGACGTCATGCCATCTCGTTCTTTCTTTTCTCCCGTTCGTTCGTTGGTCTGTTTAACCTGCTTTCTGCTGTCCTTTCTTTTGTCGAACAGGCAAGAAGACAGACACACGGACAGACTCGTGAGCCTACGCTAGCGGGCCACACTGGTACGCTTCGTTGTGACCTCGGCGATACGACAACGACAACGAGTGCAAACAACAACAGCAACAAGCTTTTCATGCGCTTTTCCCATGCACCAGTTCAATTGTTGATTTTGCTCTGCTCTTTTCAACTTTTTTATTGCCCGCACTTGTTGTTCTTGTTGCTGTTATGAACTGACTGACTAACTGACCGCACTGAATGCACTCACCGCACTCAACGGCTCAATGACTGACGATCACATCACATCACATGGGAAAATCTCTGTATTTGATCATTCAATCGAGTCAAGTTGAAAATCATCGAGTCATCAAAAGTCATATTTTGATTAATCACTTTCACTGTTCTCTCTGCTTATCCACGTGCATCTGTTCATTTGTAAGAACGTGAACGACAAGTGTGTGCGACGAAATGATTAAATGATGAAATGTGATGTAATGATTGAATCGCCGTCGTAGTGGCCGCTAAAGCAACAACAATAACAGCAGCAACACTTAAATGAGAAAAGAATATTGCACGCGCCATTTAATTAGTTGTTAATTTTTTTTTCTCAAACAAACACATATTTTCGTCTCATTCTATTTACGTGTTATGTTGTGTGCTGATCTGATTTGTTCAATGTTTGCTGGCTAAAAATGGCTAGCGCGAGAAAGCTATTTCGTCATCGTCATCATCAGTGTCGTGGTCGTCAGCAAGTTTTGCAACAACTGACATAAGGAACAAAAGCACGATCATTCGACTATCATTCACTTGATAAACAGAACACAGAGTAAGAGCACACAAATAATGTTTCTCACTAGCTATTCGTCTGTCTGTCCGTCTGTCCGTCTGTCCGTCCGTCCGTCCGTCCACCCGTCTGTCCGAACAAACGGCGCTCTGTCCGTGCTCTGTTGCTCGATCGTGCCGTTTGTTCGCAATGCATGTGTTTTCAATGGAATGCGAGCGAACCAATGGAGTTCCAGTGAGTGGTGGCGCCGTGGGCGTGGCTGGCGCCAACAGCAATCACTCGGTCGGGCGCTTCTTTCTTAGTCTTGTTGTTCATTTCACTTCTGCACTTGCTCTCTCTCTCTCTCTCTCTTTCTGCTATGATTGAGGATTTTTTGTTTTCTTTTTTCTCACTCACTCACTGTGTGTCCGTTCGTTTGTCTCAAGAACACACAGTCGCTCTCGCGGTTATCGTTCTGTTTTCGTTCCGTTCATTGTTCGTTCGGTGTGAGTGTGCGTGTGCGTGTAACACGAGCAAGTGAACCAATCAACGAAGTAAACAAGACAAAAAAAGCAGCACTCGCATTCTTACTCACAACAAGTGCAACGCCACTGACTCACAATGTACACAACACTATCAGTTACACAAAACAATTCTCAATCAGCTCCAGCAGCTACAACAAATAGCAACCACAACGGCGATGACGACAACGACGACCAAAGATGAAATGAGACAAAACGAAACAGTAAACTCATTTTTAGCAAAAAAAAAACATTCTCTCGATCTGAATACTCTCATACTTCGATGTGAGTATTCAATGGGCGTGACCATCTTGGTCGCCAGAACGGACGAACGAATGAACGGCGAATGGAAACTGAAGTGAAACAAATAGTCACTTGTTATTATTATAATTCGTTTAGCACTGGTACTCGCTTTTTATTCAACATACTCTTAACTCTAATTGGTTCACAGACACAAAAATGGACAGTCGAACAACAGTTGCCAATTTTATTTTAAATAAATAAAACTCCGCTTTGCTATCATCATCGTTGTTCTTGTTGATGGCTGCAATGAATAATAATTATTGATTTGGCACTCGTCGCTTGAGCTTGCTTTACTCATCGACGACATTGTCCAAGAATAAAAAGCTCGTTAGAAACAAATAAAAAACAAAAATATGCTGGCGCCAACAATGATTGCTATGATTAGAATAAGCTGCTGCTGCTGCTGCTGTTGTTGTCGTGACGCCAACAGTATTTTTATTAAAAAAACAAACACAACATAATAAATATTAATAAATAACGTTTATTATGAACATACTTTGTTGTTGCCATGAATATGTTTGTTGTAGCCAATAGAGGCTTCGTTCGTGGTTGAACTCGTTGGACGAGAATTTGAACGACGAAAAGAAAGTGGAAAAAAGAAGTCTTGAGTGAAATAGACACAAGTTCTCTATTTGCCAATAAAAATGCTATTAAAAATCATAACAAATTGAATCGACAAAGAGAGGCACAAGTTTTATTTTCAATATGTCAGTGTTGTTTCACCCACTCACAAGCTAGAATATTTGCCTGCTCGAAATGTTGGTTTGTCAACAGACAGACAAACAGACAAACTGAAACGAGATACGAGATACTGTGCGTGTGTAATAATCGGACGAAGTCGGGGTTTCAGCTTTTGCGTGTCGCAGCTTTCATTGAATGGTGCGTGCCGAAGCCAAATGGCACGCAGGCGACGCCGAGATGCTTGATTTTAGTCGCTTAACAGTTGCATAACAACGTGTCGCAGCAGCAGCAGCAGCAGCCGCAGAAAAGCGAAAGATCCAGTGTGAGCGTAGAGAGCAAAAGATAAAGAAAGAAAAAGAGCAAAAATCATTTCCGCCTACCCTCAGCTCCATTCAATATTATTTGTTCGCTTGTACGTTCATTCGTTCGTGTGTGTGCGTGTGTGCGTGTGTGCCACTAATGCAACAGACAACAACATTGCAGGCGCCCAAGTTGCTCTCTGAGTTTAGCTTTAGCTTCTCTAATTCTATCGAGAATAGAATAGAAGAAGCCATTAGTGGCTTGGTCACAGCCAAAGTTTGGCGAGACTCTTTCAACGAATGAACGAACGGACAAACGGACGGACGAACCAAATAAGACACGGCAACAACGACACAAGTGTGTTGTGTGTTGTGTGAGGCCCAACTGAACTTAACCGAGCAAAATGAAAGGAAAAGATAAACTCTTTTGGCTTCCTGTGCGTCCGTCTGTCTTTTCTCGCTAGCTTTTCACAGTTCAGTTCAGTTCATTTCAGTCAGAGAGTTTGATTCAACTGTTCGTTTGCCTGACTGAGTGACTGAGTGACTGGTCAGCTAACTGGACTGGATTCTCTCGCTGGTGCTAGTACGTGCCAGCGTACGTACGTTAGCTATCTGTGGCCGTCTGTCTATCTATTGGTGTGAGTGTGTGTGTGAAGGGGCGGGGGCGCTTGATTGACGGCATGCCACGGCCCACTGGCACAAACTGGTGTTGCTAGCTAACCAGTTTGTGCCGCTCGCCATTTGGTTGTGTTATTTGTGACCTCAGTTGTTGTTTGTTAGACAAAACAAGAAAGCACAAACAACAAATCGAGAGCCTCACTCTTGATTGACTCAAGTTAAGCAATCAACTTGAGTCAACGATTCGCTCACTACGAACGATTTACGTTCAACTGTAATTTAAGCTCTGTCTGCTAGAAGAACTAAGATAGAGATAAGTGACACACTCTATGTTGACAACGACAACTAACTCATGACCAGCTAACCGATGATAGACGAACAGAAGTTGGCCTCTTTTGTGGCTGTTCATGTCAACACACAAACAGTACGTCAATGGGAGAGATAAAGAAAATCACAATCCTACGATACGTGGTTGTATCGTTTCAATATTTGATGCTGCTTTTGTTCTTCTATTCAATCGGTCTATGACGCTACGTCGCTGGTGGGCGTTCACATCGAAGGTGGTGCAACACGTCAATGTTGGCAGCAAACAAGAAAGTAGTCATCAGCAACCACAACGAGCACATTTTTTTCATAAAAATAAATAAAAAAAAAATATTAAAGAAGAGCACGTTGCAGCTTGCAAGCGAGTGAGTGTGTGCGTCTCTCGTGGCGGATGGTCGTGCGTTTCAACGTGGTAGCCATTCGTTCGTTCGTTGGTCGCCGTGAAAATCGTGACACCACAAGCCGAGCTGACACAATTCTAGCCGACTCTTCGACTTTTAGAACAAAAACAAACAAATAGAATAATAACTATGATTTTGTCCAGCAAAGGAAAAGAGAAAAAAAAGAATAAACTCGCTCGTTCGCAGGTAGCAATTAAGCAGACGAACGACTCATCAGCTTGTTTGTTTGTTTACATTCTCTCTCTCTCTCTCTCTCTCATATCACATCATATCATATCGTGTGCGCGCGTGTGTGGCTTCTTTCTTCTTTCTTATTTTGCACGAAGTCACGCAGTTCGTTCTTTTGCTGACCAATTCTTCTTTCAACAACAACACTGACTGACATTGACACTGACATCAACATTAAGCTTTCCAAAAGCAAGTGGTTCCATTTCATTTCATCATACTCATCTAGTTCAGTCAGTGCTTCAGAAAAGATGATGAAAATGAAGCGTTCATCAAATCATGTAGGTTCGTTCAAGCCTCAAAGCGCCAAGTTTGAACTCAACGAACGAATGAACAAACGACGATGAAAATAAGAAAGGAAGTGAAGAATTGAACTTGTAGCCGCCCTCTTGGAAACAAGGCAATTATCACAAGACAAAACAGTGTGCGGCTGTGATTTAGCTAACAAGCCCACAGGCACGCCCAATCGACATCAACAGCAGCAACAACTACAAAGTTCCTCTCTCTCTCTCTGCATCTCTTTCGGTTGATCGTTAGAATGCAAAAGATATCAACGAGAATGAAAACTTGCTGATTTCTTTTGTTGTTGCTGGCGGCGACCAATGAACGAACGGACGAACGAACAACGGAACGGACAAACGTTGTGTGCGTGTGTCTGTATGTACGTGCGTCGGTGCAGTGCAGCAACAAACTCACTGCTGACAAGCTATTGCTAACAAGAAAATATGTTCCTCCTCGCGAGATTTAGCAAACAATGGACAAACAAAAGGTGAGCCGACAGTGAGACATTGTGAATGTTTGTCTTGCGCCAGTGACAATGACAAGTCAAGTCAAGTTAAGTTCGAGTGGAGTTCAAGTTCAGGGCAACACAACACAATCATGTCATGTTCAACCATCGATTCAATGGACAATGCGATGCATGTCCATTTAATCGAGTAACGATATGCGTCAAATAAATGAACAGAAACAAAACAGATGTTGCACATGCGAACATAATTATCATCATCAATGAGCTAAATAATTTCATTCTTCGCGAGAAAGTCCATTGCACACACACACACACACACACAATAGGCTGAACACACAGTCTGGCACAGACTGGCTTGAATATTCATCTATCGATTTACAATTAATTGTTGCTGTGAACAAACAACACGTGCCATTTGTGTTTTGTTTGTTGGTTGAAAAGCACACACACTTTTGACTCACTAATTTTGCGTGATTAAATCGATCGATATCGATATCTGTTATCAGGAATCATAGCTATGTGCTATCTTCAATTCGATATTGATGTGGACGAAATGAGATTCTGCTGCTGCCACCACTGAAAGGGAGAGTTGTTGTTCAAACAGTACATCGTGAACTCATTAACAAGCCAGTTATCAACTTGTTTGTATTCGCATGACACGACACGAACATCTAGCAACAACTTGGATTGTAACAGCGAATGTTGCACTCATTGGTGTGCGCTGATTCGCTTGACTTCATATCATTCATTTCTATGGACAAAACTAAACTAAACGAAAAGAAAAGACAGACAAGCGGACAAACAAACAAATAAGAAGCACACACAAACTTCATATGAACAACAGCAATTGCAAGAGCCCGTTCGTTGGATCGTTGGCTCGCTCATTAACATGATAATTGATGGTAATAATGGCCAACAACAACACAACAGCAGAAGCAGAAGCAGCGGCAGCAGCACATGGCGCGCGATAACAAGCGTGCTCACCTGGTCAGTGGCTCGTCAGCAGATGTAGCAGCAGCAGCAACAGCCAATTGTAAGCGAGAAAAGTTGACTCACAAGTCATGAATCAAAACAACGTTGATCACGAAGTCGAATGTTGAATGTCGAAAGAAAGAGAAACACAGCTTCCGCTTAACAATGACGCTGTAGCTTTAAGCTCAAATCGTTGCTATTGCTGCTGCTGTTGTTGTTGAATTATTATGTGATTTTATTCTAATGCAGACAGAAACAACAATGAACTCAACCACTCAACGCTATGACGACAGCCAATTTGTCGCTGTCTGTTTTCTATTGGCTTGCTAGCCAGCCAGCCAGCGAGCAAGCAAGCAACAACAATTCATGTTCATTTTATAATAATCTTCTTGTGCGATCAACAGCAGCAAACAAAACTCAACCCAAACAAATTAGAACTTCTTTTCATCAGTGGCCGCGGTTGTGTGTGTGTGTGTGTGTGCCGAGCAATTGGCCGGTGGCAAAGCATGTGTTTCTTTTTCTGTAGTCCAGTTTAGCTGCTAAAATGAAACAAGTGTGAGAATTTTGTTTCACAACAAACGAACGAACGAACAAACGGACGAATGGACAGACGGACGAAAAAAAGCACTCACGCACGCACGCACTCACTCACTCACTCACGCAAGCAAGAGTGCACAGTGAACACAAACAAACAGATAACGACAAACCACAAATGACCTGAACAAGAGAATAAGAGAACAAAACATTGTGGTCAGCAACAGCAACTCACACTACTACAGGTGCATTGCGTTGTCTCTTATGCAACTTTGTTTAGTTTGCTTTCGCTCAGTTTTGTTCACAAACATCAACCTTGGCCTTGGTGAGCCATTCATTTTGTGTGCTTGTGTGTGTGTGTGTGTGTGTGTGTGTGTGTGTGTGTGTGTGGGTAACCGAGAACTTGAAACATTTAAATCGTTGCTCCATTTGTTAGCGTTGACAAAATTTGAGCTTGAGATTTCGAACAAAACGTTCGTTGAGAAGACGACACACAACGAACGTTCTCAAATCAAATGATTCTCATTTCATTTCAAGTGTGTCAGTACATTGAGTCATGAAGAAACTTGTCGAGCGTGTTGAATAATAACAAAGTTCGATGAGTAAAAGAAAGAGAGGCACCCAACGCTTGACAACTGTTGCGGTGGACACGCCGTGCGTGTGTTACAGCACGCCAGGTGGTGGCGACATATTCTCTTTCTCTCTGGCACTCGACTACGCTGATGTTCCAGTGCTGCCTCTGTGTTGCTGTTATTGGTTATGCTAGTGGACACACGCACGCATACACATACACATACATACACACTCAACTACACAAACTAACAAGCGTAGCCTGAGAGATCATACACAACAAATGACAAGTAGAAGAAGAAAAAGGCAAATGCCACCGTTGGTCGGCCATGCAATGCTCGAGTGAAGCAATTACAATTGGCTTTGCTCTGCTCATTTATTCGTTCTCTCGTTCGTTCGATTGGCTCACGGTTACAATTGCAATTCCAATTCGAGTTCGAATTCGAATTCGATTGCTTTCCATGTTCAATTCGAAGCATGGTGTTCCTCATTGGCGCTACTGCTGCTGCTGCTGCTTCTACTGTTGCTGTCGAAGATGGTCATGCACGACGTCGCATGTGGCGACAACGTTGTCAATGCCGCTGTTTCTGAGCAATGTGCGTGCTAATAGAAAACAACAACAGTTAATAGAACTAACAGAAACATGAAGAAAACAACAAGGAGCACTCGATAGCAACAGCTTTGTGTGCTGTGGCAACCAGAAAGCAGAAGGGAAAGAACTCACCCCAGCTCAAGCTGAGATGAACCTGAGTAGAGAAGGAACGATATGTCGTGGTCGTGGTCGCGGTCGACGCGGTGAATGTTGTTGTTTCGAGCAATCGGGCAAACTTGGACCGATAATTGTCAGTCAGACTTGTACGTGTTTCGTGATGATGTCTCCCCGCAACGTCAAGGTGAACGTTAAAATGAACGTCAACGTGTGGCATATTCTATGGCATAAGTGAGTTTTTTTGCTCAACAAGACATACATTATTGCCCATACTTTTGACGTAGGCGAAACTCAAACGTAGTTCTTTGTTAGTAACGAATATCTAACAATGAATATGAAATAATAAAAGAAAATGGAGCAAAAATTCAAGACTATTATTTCCAACGAAATTGTAGCGATGCGTTGAAAATCTATCATGGCAGATCGGAATGGAACGGAACTGAACGGAACAAAGCAGAACAGAACAGATCGGTGAGATTAACGCCAATCTGATCTGTCGATTATCAATTGCTACTTGTTGTCTGTTTTCAATTGATTCCAACCATTGCTATCACGATTGCTTTAAAAAACACGTGCTCATTCTTTTTCTCTTCCCCCTTCTTTCCCTGTTCATGAGCGTGCGTAGATCAAGCGTGCGTTACACGAGAGAGCACGAGACAACGAGAGCAGAAACGGCTTTCTCGGCAAAAACCGGATGGTCCGAAGCGAAATATTGTCCGACATTTGGTGCGTGCGTGTGCACATGATGAAACGATCATGTCCAACTATGAATGATACATTGGCACTTTGGAATAGAGAAAGATGACAAACAACTGATAAAAGTATCATGGTTTGATTCCATTTTTTTCCATTTGTTATTCCGTCTGTTCTGTTTGGTTCGATCGATCGAAACAAAAAGATAATGTTGTCACACACACACACACACAAAATACAAGCCAATTGTCTGGCAATGCAATCTGTTTTCAACTAGCAAGCAACAGCAACAAATGAACTCTCATGGTTCATAGTTGGAACAACGGCACAATGGCAATCGTGAGTGTACTGCTGCTGTTGTTGTTGAACAGTTGAATAAGAGACAGACAAAGGTGACATTGGAGATGGACAAATTGAGAGCAAAAGCAAATGTTTCGTCAATGGTGTGCATTATTTTGCATCCATTAGCATTGTGTGTGCTCCATTAGCTCCAATTATGTGATTATGTCTCTCTAGTAGAGCACAATACAAGGAGCAATTGTTGCTGCTATTGCCACACGAGGCCAAGACAAGCAAAGGAAGAGCGTCTGTCCTTCTGTCTTCTCTTGAATGGCTTCTCTTCGAAATGGGTCCAATATTTGCTTGTTTTGCTGAGGCGCCCAATTCAATAGTAAACGCTTACTATTGAAAATCAAAGCAAAATTATTTGATTTGAGAAGAAAACTTTTTCTTTTTTTCTCTCTTACACCTCAACGCGCTCTTATTGCACTGAATGACGGCGCACTCACATTTGCAAGTCGAGCCTCTTTCGAGCAGTACGTGCACTGCGCTTATTGTGCACGTTGAGCCATTGAGGCGTCAGTCAGGCGTCAGGCAAGCAATGGTGAGTCAACACGTGGTGACAAAAGACAGCATCAACAGTAGCAGCTTGCACTGTCGGCTTTTATTATTGTCAGTTCGCTCGCTAGCTCAAGTTCGTGCTATGGTCGTGCGTTCAACGTTGGAACGAACAATTGCTATGTTATTGTTCGAACTCGAACGACGCTTACTGCAACACGTCCGGATCGATCGAATGAAAAGCAATCGACATGGAATATTTGCTTCTGTTGTCGTTGCTATTGCGCTTGTGGACAGCAGTAGCGTGTGTCTCGATTATCGTGATCGACGCTAATCGAGATCAGCATTCGCACCAATGCTGATCTAGAATGCTGATGTCATGTACGCTGGCAGGTTAGCAGGCAGCAGCGAGCATTAACCACGCACCTTTGTACTTTGTGTTTTTTGTTCCTTTTGCTTTGTGCCGTGTGCTTTATTGCTCTCTAGTACACAAGAACGAACAACAGGACAAAACAATATTAGCCTCAGACTGAGCCGTCGCAAAGAGAGAGAGAGAGAGAGCAGCGCAGCAAAACCTTCGCTGTCGACAATTTGAGTTTGCGTTTGCGTTTGCGTTCACGTTGGTGTGAAATATTCGCACGAAAGAACAAACTCATGAGCTACTGTGTTGTCGCTGTATGCGCTCTCATGTGTCACAAAGCACGTGAAAAAATACGTGCCTACAATGAAGAGCAAAGAATTCGAGAGAGACGGCAAACTGAACAAAATGGTGTGGCAAGAATTTTCTTGTGTGCACACGAACACGCACACTCACATGCACACAAATTGATGTCGTCAAGAAGAATTTGTCGCTTTTTTGCTGTCGCTGCGGCTTAACTTTTTACTCTCGTCATCATTACTGCGTCCGCCGCTCGCCCGATCAACACATCGATTCGCACTTTGGTCAAGCGAAAAGTTGAAAAGCTGACTTTTTTGCCGAAAAGTTGACACTTCCACTGTGTGTGCGTGTGTCAATACTAAGAGAGTCATGATATCAAACAAAGAGAAAGAGAAATTGGATGCCCAAATCACAACACCGACCAGAGCAACAAACAAGCAGAGCAAAAATTCAGCTCATCTAAAGTCAAATCAATTTCATTCGTAACTCAAGCTCAAACTCAACTTGTTGACAGCTCAACTCTCGATGGTGAAGAATTTTTGCCTAAATGGGCGTGGCACTTGCGTGCTCCCTCGCTAGCTTAAAAGCAGACAAAGCTTGAAGATTGTAAAGCAACAATTGAGAAGCAGCGCCAAGTGTCACATACGGACATACGGACATACGGACATACGGACACACGGACACACAGCACACATATTCAGCTTGCTTGCAATGCCAATCACGAAGAATAGACGAAAAGGAAGAGCAAACACTACGATGACAACGAACGAACTAACAACACGGTGCGCTGTGTGATTTGTGCACTAAAATTTAAGAGCAAATAAAGAGAGCAGAGAGCAAACAGAAAAATTCTCTAGCATCTAAGGAATGACACGCCTGCACGTGCAGCTAGACTGCACTAACGTGCTCAACGTGTTCGAATGGAAATTCGCCGAATGAAGAAGCGCCGTCCAAAAGTCGGTGGTCGTTCAAGGTCGCCAGTAATGGCTCAGGCAGCTTCTATGTGATACAAGTACGCACGCACACGCAAGTGCTAACTGTTGAAGCTAATAACAGCTTCAACAGTTTGTTCGTGTGTCAATATTGACCAACGATAGTGAGAAGCGGTTCGATTTCAGCTAATGTCAGATTTTTTATCGCTCACTTTTTTCTGTTTCAATTTCTATTTAGTCAGTTATCGTTTACTTTTGCCTTGTTGACCCACACAAAGTCGAGCTGTTGCTTCATCAATACCATTGCTTTGGTTTTGAGCATTAATGCACGTACTCGCGCAATCGAATCATTGTTCTTCGAATCGACGTATTCATGCACAATTCTCACGCACGTACGCACACACACACAGACAGACAGACAGACAGAATGCATGACTGCAAGCAGATGGACATTCACTAAGAACACTGAAAGACGTGCGTATTATTATGTTTCACTTCACTTGTGAAAATATTCATCGAATGGTCGTGGAGATAAAGTTGACGTAAAGCTTGAAATAAACTGTCCACATGACTGTCCACAACTAAGTTATTACTAATCATTACTAGAGAAAACATTCTTTCGAATTACTTAATTCACTGGATGATATTAGTTAGATGGTCGCTTCGGTTCGGTTCACAATGAGCTGGGAGAAAGCAGCTTTTGCACTTTGACACACACAGAAGAGACCATAAAGAGAGAAAAAGACACTCACCTTGATTGGCTTGATTGGCGAGATCGGTGGCAGTGTCGGCGGCGGACGTTCGTGTGCCAGCTTCGACACCAGTTATTGAAACGATGGAAGAATGTGTTCCCATGACAAGAAGCACACACGTGAGGAACATCACACTGAGCAGTGCTGGTGGTGGTGATGATGACGAAGAATGTGTGTGAGTTGTAAATGAAGAACAGGTGCTCAGGTGTTGAGTGGTAATGCACGTAACAAGGCCACTTCTTCTTCGTCCTCTTGGTATGCTTTGTTTGATTTCTTTTCTTCGTTTCGATATTAATTTCTGCTGCTGCTCTTTCGTTTCTTCAGTACAAATTCGTTGCTGTTGCTGAGCTTCATGTTGCTGTGGTGATTGCAACAACAATTGGTGTCGATGATTGGCTTGAGCAATCGACATTGGCCTGTTGCACGTCCGTTGTTGTTCATTATTATCTTCTGTTGGCCAACAGCAACAACAACAGCATTGAGCATTGAAATGTGAAGCATGTCGTCTTCTACAACAACAGGTAGCGCGTAATTTGACGCGCGGCCTCATCTGGCCAACAATCTGGACATGAGCGGCAGGAGCAAGCATTGTTGTTGTTGTTGTTTCTTTTACCTTAGATTGATTGTGTGAATTTGTTATTGATATGTTGTTTTAATTTTTCTTCTAGATTGATTCTCATTGGTGATGAAGTAACAACAATGACTCAATAACAACACATACATTTGACATACACTTTTATTTCTTCGTGTTTCTTGGCTCTATTCTCTTCGTATCATTTGCTCGTGTGTTGTGTTGCGTTGATTTTCTTCATAAAATTAATTTCATTTCTTTTGTTAAACTCTCGCTGCTTCACTTGATGTCTGTCAATTTAATTACAATCGACGATTACACAACTATCGCCTATTATCGGCTACACAAACTGCTGACTCTGAGTGAGCGTTGTCACCTGACCTGAATGAGAATGAACGAGCAATAAACGACTCGAACAATAAAATTATAATAAAAATAAAATCACACCAGTGACACTTGCTTTATGACTGTTTTGTGTGCGCGCGATGTATCTTATGCGCGATCCGTCGCTCGACTGACCAACGACGCCGTGCCCATCGTTCATTGTGCACTGTCGCAATGGTCGAAATTACTGCGCATGCGTGCCTACCTGCGCTCGAGGTGCGTTCGCTCAGTGGCGCCATCTAGCAACTCACTTGGTCATACAATTGAGTGTAGTTCAAATTGACTCCGCCGCCGGCAGCCGCGCGTGTGTTGTCAAACGCGCACATGATGAAACGAGACGTGCCGTCCCATATTCACTATTATTATTATTATTATTTTCAACCTATTTACCCATTATTAGTATTATCATTATAAACATCGGTCCCCCACCCCATCAATGGACTCCGATCTATTAATCGTCCGTCCGCTGGGCGCCGGACAAGAGGTCGGCCGCTCATGTATCTATCTGGAATTCAAAGGCAAAAAATTACTACTCGATTGTGGTATTCATCCTGGCCTATCGGGAATGGAGGCGCTGCCTTACATGGACTCCATCGACGTGGCCGCCATCGATCTCTTGTTGGTATCGCATTTTCATTTAGACCACTGCGGTGCACTACCGTGGTTCCTCACCAAAACCACATTTCGTGGACGATGCTTCATGACACACGCCACCAAAGCCATCTATCGCTGGCTCCTCGCCGATTGTATCAAAATTTCAAGCAGCGGAACCGAGCAAATGCTCTACACCGAACATGATCTCGAACATTCGATGGACAAAATCGAAGTCGTTAATTTTCATGAGCAACGAGAAGTTGCTGGCGTTAAATTTTGGTGCTATAACGCTGGCCATGTTCTCGGTGCCGCTATGTTTATGATTGAAATAGCTGGTGTCAAAATACTATACACGGGCGACTTTTCACGCCAAGAAGATCGTCATTTGATGTCAGCCGAAATACCACAGATCAAGCCAGACGTATTGATCACTGAGGCCACGTACGGAACACACGTCCATGAGGCACGCGAGAAGCGCGAGACCCGTTTCACTGGGATCGTCTATGACACTGTGACGCGTGGTGGCCGCTGTCTGATTCCAGTGTTTGCGTTGGGGCGCGCTCAAGAACTCTTATTGATCCTTGACGAATTCTGGACGAATCATCCTGAGCTGCACGACATTCCTATATATTATGCCTCGTCACTGGCCAAAAAATGTATGTCTGTGTATCAGACTTACGTGAATGCCATGAACGAACGTATCAAGCGTCAGATTTCCAAAAACAATCCGTTCGTATTCAAACATATTTCAAATCTAAAATCAATCGATCACTTCGACGACGTCGGACCATGCGTTGTGATGGCCACACCTGGCATGATGCAGTCAGGATTGTCACGTGAGCTGTTCGAGACCTGGTGCTCGGATTCACGTAACACCTGTATAATTGCAGGTTATTGTGTCGAAGGTACACTAGCCAAACACATTCTATCGGAACCCGACGAAATAACTGCTATGGATGGGCACAAAATTCCGCGCAAATGTCAAGTCGAGTACATATCATTCTCGGCCCACACAGATTACAAACAGACAAGTCAATTTGTACGCGAACTACATCCACCGCATGTCATATTGGTGCATGGCGAGGCCACAGAGATGGCAAGACTCAAAGTCGGCCTCACTCGTCAGCACGAAGACAGCGAGCACCCAATCGTGGTTCACAATCCACGCAACACTCACTCGGTAGAGCTGCATTTTCGGGGCGAGAAGATAGCCAAAGTCATCGGGAGTCTCGCCGAGCAAAAATTGCCAGAGGCTCAAAGCCATCTGGCCGGTGTGCTGGTCAAGCGCAATTTTAATTTGCATTTGATGTCACCATCGGACGTTGCCAAATACACTGACATGAAAGTATCTTCGATTTCGCAACGACTAGCAGTTGCTTTCGCACACAACTTTGACAACTTGAAAAGGATATTGGCAGAGCACAAACCCGATCACGTGGACGAAGACAAGCAATCACTGAAAATTCGCAATGTTTTGATAACGTTAAATGAGAAAGATAAAGTAGCATATTTAGATTGGGCTGCTGGATCTGTCGATGATGCTTATGCCGATTTGGTGGTAGCACTGCTTACCAAGTATTCTCTGCAGCCTGCCGAAGAAGTTGACGGTTGAAGTAAACTCTTATATGACACAAGGTTATCCTCTTCTAGTTTATCTGTTCATTATTTTTTATTCAATTTACTGATAACTTGCACAAATATTACCGCATCAATATTTTGTCCATGGATTATTTTTCCATTTCTTTTCCCTTGTCTCGTTGGCCACCGGTAACAAACGATGAATGGTTCTTGATCGTGAGCGTGAACGTGAACGAGATCGCGAACGGGAACGAGGTCGCATCCTCGGTTTGGTGACAGGCAACAAGCGAATTGGGGTTCGCGAGCGAGCTCTAGGCTTTGTCACCGGCAATAAACGAGCGGGGCTACGTTGGCGTGATCTTGAACGCGATCGAGAGATGGAGTGCGAACGTGAACGTGAACGCGAACGAGTACGTGAGCGGGGGCGAATTCTCGATCTGCTGACGGGCAACAAACGAGCGGGGGAACGCTGGCGCGATCTCGAACGTGAGAATGAGCGTGACCGAGAGCGTGAACGCGGTCGCGCTCTAGGTCGAGTGACGGGAGATGAACGAACAGGACTTCGAGAGCGCAATCTGGGTCTAGGAGAGCGCGGTCTAGAAACCGGCAATAAACGTGGTGGGGTTCTCTGACGCGATCTAGAACGTGAGAATGAGCGCGAACGAGAGCGTGAGCGAGAGCGCGTGCGTTGGCGTATTCTAGGTTTAGTGACCGGGGACTGGCGAATGGGGCTTCGCGAACGCATTCTTGGTTTGGTGGCTGGCAACATACGATTGGGGCCACGGCGATTCACCGGTGAACGACTCCAACTGTAGCGTCGTCTAGGGGGCGGGCTGCGATAATGCTGCTGGTGCTGATTTTGCTGTTGATTTCGACGTCGCTCTGCTTCGCGAACGCGCCGACGTTCGGCTGCTTGCTCTCCGTTGAGTGGTAGCCAGAATATATGTGGCTGGGCTTTAGTTTTTCTAAACAAATCTTCCAATAAACTGACCGAACCATCAGGCTCGTCGCCCTTACCATTGGTCTCTTCTTTCAATCGCTTTTGTTCAGTAACATCGGAAACTCTACCTCCTAGACGCTCGCGTAGACTTGAAGTGATCGTTGTAGGTTTGTCATTCGCGTTCAACGTAGGCTCTCTTGTTTCAGGGTGAGCAACCACTTTTTCGCCTAAGCGCGCCGAAACTGGAACAAAAGAGGGATTCTCCGTTGTGCAAACTGGTGTTGTAGCCGGTATTGTTGGAGCGGAAACTGGTGGCGGTGAGTCTCTCTCTGATTTCATGTGATTGTTGAGGGCCTCTTCAGTAGAAAACTCTACCTTTAATGTTTTTGTATTCAATGAGGGCCATTGGCGACCGTGCAAAGATTTGCGTGTCATATCAGCGACTTCAATGCTTTCGTAAACAGCGAAACATTTCGACTTGACCTTGTCAGTCCAGAACTTGTCTTCATCTATGGGCCCATGACAGGTCAACAACTCCTTAAGCTGCTTCAACGTATACGGTCTAACTAGATTCTGAATGAAAAGAATTCTCGAAGCTTTCGCATCTTCAACTGTCTCCTGTTGGGTGGTGGCTTGTTCGACATCACAAGGTTCTTCGGTAACAAAAGCCTGCTCGACTGGAGGATCCTCTTTTGGTGAGAGAGCCGATTTATTCACTGTATCGGTAATATTCTCTTGGCCCACAGCGCGAGGTTCTTCTGCGACATGGGACTGCTCTACTAAGGGAGACTGTTCTGGTGAGAGACTCGATTCATGAACTGTAGTGGCGATAGACTCTTGTTGGGCAGTGGCCAATTCGTCAGGACGCGTTTCATCCGTGACAGAAACCTCGACCGGAGGCTCTACTTCTTCTGGTGGGAGAGTCATTGTTGTTTGTAAAGGAGCCTGCTCAATTGGAGGATCATCTTTTGGTGAGAGAGTCATTGTTGTTGGTAATGGAGCCTGCTCAACTGGAGGATCCTCTTTTGATGAGAGAATTGATTCATCGACTGCATTGGCAACACTCTCTTGTTCGACAGCATGAGGTTCCTCTGCGACAGGGACCTGCTCGACTGAGGGATCCTCTTCTAGCGAGAGAGTTGATTCATGAACAGTTTCGGCGATATCGTCTTGATGTACAGCAACCTCTTGTTCTACTGCAACAGGGACTTGCTCGACCGGAGGCTCCTCCTTTTGTATGAGAGGCAATTCATCAACTGTATTGGCAATATTCTCTTCTATCGCTGATTTGTTGCCGACAAGACCATGATTGTGTAAATGTGTGCGTAGTCTGTCAATCAATTCCTTTTTGTTACCTGACTTTATTATGCCGCGGCGCTGCAATTCATCTCGCAGTTCAGTTACCTTGAACGACGATATTGGGCGTCCCAGTGCCTCGATGCACTCGTCTTCCATATCGATTTAAGTCAATTGTTCGCACGTTTCACGAATTCATAAAAACAGTGCGCTTAGTGGCAACATTGAAAATTAAAGTAGTAAATAAATCTTCGAAAAATTCGAATGGAATGGTAATTCACAAAATAAATCGAATCTGAAAGCGCACGCTGTGTAAACGTTAACATACCAATACATCGCGATTTGATTGTAGCGATATGCAACGCATACGCAGGATAGCTTCAGGCGCAGGACGAAGAAATGGGCGCCAATTTCAATTCGAAGACATGCCTAGGCCTGTTTCAAGCACTGCTTCACAAACAGGATGCATGAAGATTTCCTTCCCTTTGCGTCGGTGGGGAAAACACATTTTATTTTGTTGTTTCCATTTTTGTTGTGGTTGCTGTTGGCGTTGTTACTGTTACCGTTGCTTCCACTAGCATTGACACCATTTTGGTGACCCGTGAGAATCATATTAGAGGTAATACCATTCGCATGCTTGATGGGTTCATTTTTTGTACAGAGTAATGACTTGTCCGACGTCCGGCGCAAGTAACGGATCTTTGGCGGTACTGTCAATAGTTCGAGATCATTGTCGCCCTCGTTGGGATCGGTTTCGCGTGCATCTATTAGAATTGGATTAGTGTAGATATCGCTATCATCATCGTCGTCGGAGGTATTGTTGACTGTTGTGGAGGTGTTTACATGCTCATCTGGTGGAGGATGAAAGCGCAACCATTCACAAACAACCCACGGACCGGCTGGATCCTGATCACGGCTCACATAATAAACAATAGGCTGGCGCAGGTGGCCTAGCTCTTCCAAGGCATAAAACATTGCGTGCAATTAATGACAATAGTTAAAATGAATTGAACGCTCGACAAACAAGAGTGCCAACAGTGTGTGTAACAAGAGCATGACAGACAATAAAATTGAAAATAACAGAAGCCACAACTCTTTATCGTATGCCTTGATTTGGCGCACATTTCACTCGATTCTGTGTGCGCATACTAAACACACAGACGGGCGCTGACGCACGCACTCCCTGTTGGGTACTGAATTGCAGGGTGCAGTGGAAGTTAACGCAAAAAAAAAAATATCGGCTGCAAGTAGCAAGCTACAACAATAGTGACATCCAGCTGGAACTGGCGGCAATATCCTCAGCGTCACTTTCAAAGAATTGTGACAAACTTTATGCATTTAGATGTAGTTCATTCGATCTGAAGGAATATTGGCATCTGGACGACGACGAATCTACTGTGCAAAGGTCGCTGACCAGATTTCTTTATTCACGTTAGAATGATCAGTCAGTCGAATGAAGATGACGAAGTACTTAATATTACTTAAATAACTACTAAATATTTACTACTTAATTTATTTCACTCAAAAACTATTTTAAAGTCTTTGGTCGCTGCATGCTCCATTGATTTATAATTGCAATCATTCCTCTCTGCATAATCAAATTACAAAAAAGCCAAGATGACGTCCAGCACCTCCTTGAGACGTCTGAAGTCTCGCTGCGGTCGACGCGTTACCATCACAAACATGATTGCTTTGGTGATTACCCTAACCTTCTTCATTTTCGTCACATCATTCCTAGGACAATCCGACGTATCGTCTGACCCTCCAGCAACATCGCTGAATGAGGAACACCCAGTTCCTCAAGCACGCAAATCATTATTTCCAATGTTACGACTGCCACAATTCGGTGCAGATACATCTTCGCAGGACAATCAGATTGACGGACCCGAGTCGGCACGGGCTTCATCGGCGACCGTCTATCGAGACGGCGTTATTGGCAATTACGAAATGACCTCAGACGAGTCAGCGATGAGTCGTCCTGGTGACAAAGGTGTGCCTTTCGATATCAGCAAGATAAGCGATATTGATAACGACAAAGTTGCTGCACAAAAGCAAGAGTACGGTGTCAACATGATTGCTTCTGACTATATTGGCATGGATAGAGTCGTTCCAGATGTCAGGCACAAAGAGTGCAAATATTGGCATTACCCAGAGCAACTACCAACCGCCTCTGTGGTCATAGTGTTTCATAATGAAGGTTTGACGACTCTAATGCGTACCGTGCATTCCGTATTGCTCAGATCACCTCGCAAGCTTATCAAAGAAGTCTTGCTGCTTGATGATTGTAGTGATAAGAAGAACCTCAAGAAGCCTCTAGAAGATTATATCGATGAGCACTTCGGCAAATACCAGTCAGAGACATCCGCTATGACAATCTATGATGAAAACAAAGGAAATCAGGGAGAAACCTTGCTCGAGAAGACCCACAAAGTTCGATTGTTGCGCAATGTCGAACGTCAAGGTCTAATTCGTAGTCGTAGTCGCGGAGCTCAAAGTTCAACAGGTGACGTCGTGGTCTTCTTGGACGCTCATTGCGAGGTCAACCACAATTGGTTGCCTGCTCTTTTAGCACCAATAGCTAATAATCCGAAAACTTTGACAGTGCCAATTATTGATGGTATTGATTCGGAGAATTTCGCCTATCGACCTGTCTATGAGAGGCCGGACAAGCACTTCCGCGGAATCTGGGAATGGGGTATGCTGTACAAAGAGATTGGCCTGAACATGACTGAGCACGCACGCACACATCGAATATCGGAGCCCTACGATAGCCCCACTCATGCTGGCGGTCTTTTTGCCATAAATAAGGCGTTTTTTGTCGAGCTCGGCCTCTACGATCCAGGTTTGCTCGTTTGGGGTGGTGAGAACTTCGAGTTATCTTTTAAGGTGTGGCAGTGCGGAGGCCGCCTACAGTGGGTACCTTGCTCGCGAGTTGGACACATTTACCGTCCTTTCATGCCATACAATTTTGGTTCCATGGCTCAGCAGCGCAAAGGACCAATAGTCTTGACGAACTACAAGCGAGTTGTAGAAGTTTGGTTCGACGATACATACAAAGAGTACTTCTACACACGTGAGCCTTTAGCAAGATTTTACGATGCCGGTGATATAAAGGAACAGTTGGAGCTCAAACGTCGTCTCAAGTGTAAATCGTTTGATTGGTTCATGAACAACATCGCTAGCGATGTATTTCAAGATTTTCCCCGCTTACCGCCCAACGACTATTGGGGCGAGATAGTACTCGATGGAACGAACATGTGCCTCGATACCAAAGGATCTCAACCGCCTCAAACGGTGATTTTGAGTCCTTGCCACTCACTTGGCGGCAATCAAATGTTCCGTCTCAATGCTGCCGGCCAACTAGCAACCGGTGAGCGTTGTTTGGACGCCACTCGAGCTAAGATGAGTTTGATAGTGTGTAAACTCGGAAAAATAGATGGACCTTGGAAAATGAACGGAAAGCATTTGGTGCACAAACAGAAGAATCTATGTCTGACATACGGGCCCAAGGCCAAGGCACGCGTTCACCTGGACCCATGCAATCATGCCGTCGATGATCTGTCTATCCAACAAAAATGGATCTGGCGCAAAATAAGACCCGCAGTGTACTCGGAGGAAGAGTAACTAACTGTTCTGTTTAGCGCATTTAATTATAAGCACAGATTCTTGCGTTTCTTATCTTTCTTCTTATCTTTTTTCTTTTCCTTCTTTCTTTCTTTCTTTTTTCGCTCCGACACTTGCTGATCTTGGCCCTCAGACGACCCAAATTCATGAGTTGGTGTATCAGTGGTTCGCTGTTTCTTTTTATGCTTCTTGTGCTTAATGTGAACAAATTGACTGGAAATGCGATACTGAGGTGGCAATGGGCCTGGATGCAGCCTAAAGCCAATCAACTGAGTTGCTGTGAGTGGCAAAATATCCTTAGGAGTGATTATACGCCATTCTAATAGTTTATAAATAGAGTCGTCCAACGTAGCAGGTACGTCAATATTGCCTGGCAAATTTGGCAAGAATGCGCTGAGACCGTCTTTGGTTTTGCGTCCCACCAGTTTAGCGTAAGTGTTGCCCAAACGATGGTGGTTGATGAGATTTGTTGATCCAGTTAGTTCGCTTGATTCAGGTAGATCTTTCATAAGATAAAACGGACCCGAGTGAACGATGGCTGGAGTTCTACCCAAACTGATCGTTGTTTTGAGGGTGCCTGAGGAATCCTGTCGCGGTGTCCGCGGAGATGACTTGGGCGAAAACGGCATCGTTTAACGATCACAATAATACGAATTTGTGTCCACTACGAGTTGCAATATTTCGATCGTAAATGACAGACATCAGACCTGAATTAGTTTTATTTGTGAAATCATAATAGAGTAATACAACTTCGAAGCAAATTGACACACCCGCTGATTTTGAAATTTCAAGCTCACGAATGTTGAATTCGGCGCCCATACTGGGTAAACGTCAATCGACCAAATGTCAACGAAAACAGCTGATTGTAACCAATTGGTAGAAATGGACTGTCAAATTGATGCTGAAGCACTGTGGGTTTCAATCCAAAAATTTACAAAAGGGGGAAAATTTGGTAATTGTATCGATGTAAGGCTCGCATGCGCAGTGAGAACAGCGCGAATTCGAAACTAAAAAAGTTAAAAATCGAATTAGAGCGATGAAAAAACAAACCAAAACCAACCAACCAACCAACCAGTGTTATTACTTGAATTGGCAACGCATTTTATGAACGCATTCTGGAGCACTGCTGGCAGGCCGGCCGCAGGCAGTCCTGCCAGCTGAGCTGCGCCAGCTTCCACAGTGCATTTCATGAAATGTAAATTTAAATTCGCGCTGTTCTCACTGCGCATGCGAGTCTACATCGATACAACCGCCGAAAATCTGACAGAAATTGGCAGATTTCATTGACACCTAAACTGCATAAATCTTGGAAATCTTTGTCAATTTTTGACAATTTTTCTTTCGATTAACAAAAATTTTGCAAAATGCTAGAAAATTGACGAGAGCGTGTGCGGGAAAATTGAAAGTCGTTTTAGCGTGTGGTGATTGTGAGAAGCTGCGAGAGAGAATCTGCAGTTCTAATGAGTGGAAG